>ML789809.1:615983-636146 GCA_009831015.1 Picea engelmannii
AACATTAAGTAAAAGATAAGACCATTAAATAGAAATAAATGTATGGATAAGGTGTTTGGTGGGGAGTAAAGGTGCGAGGGCGGTGAAGGAGGCATAAGGGGAAGGAGGAGGATTCATTTTGGGGGGATCATTATTCATTCATGCATTCTACGGGAGAGGGGATTTTGGGAGCTTTGAGACAGAGTTAGAACAGTGGGATTTACAGTGCACACTGGGGCTGAGGAGTTTTGGGCTCGGAGGGCTAGGACGTCCATAGATGTCCTAGGGCCAGGCGTACTGGTCGGTAGGGTGGCTGGTTTTGGGGTGTCTTCAGGAGCAAGCTACTGTGGATTGGTTCAAGCGAAGGGAGACAGCATCAGAACGAGGTATTTCACCTGTTATGTAAATTGTTATGTAAATTTAACTGGTTATGCAAATTGTTATGTAAATTTAGCTTGTTATGCAAATGGTTATGTAAATTGTTAATTTATTTATTAAAAAAAAATGGGAGCGAATATGCTAGATTAAATAAAAATTTAGTAAATTTCAAATTTACTGTTCTATTTTATTTTTCTGGTAGTTTAATGAAATCCTGGTCCCTACAAAGATTATGTATCGATTATAGACAACTGAACAAAATGACTATTAAGAATAAATACCCCTTACCAAGGATAAATGATCTATTATATCAAGTGGGGGGTGCCAAGATCTTTTCAAAACTTGATTTACGATCCGGTTATCATCAAGTTCGGAAAAAAACCTTTCAGACTCACTAACACCCTAGCCACATTTATGTGCCTAATGAACAGTATTTTTAGTGAGTACTTGGACAAGTTCCTAGTAGTATTCATCGACGATATCCTAGTCTATTCAAAGATGAAGGAGGAACATGAGGAACACTTAAGAATAGTGCTGCAAACGTTAAGGAAGCACAAACTGTATGCCAATTTCGACAAGTGTGACTTCTACCAGAAAGAGATACAATATCTTGGACATATAATTTCAGCAGAGGGCATTGTCGTAGACCCAGAAAAGACAAAATCCATTAGGGAATGGTCGGTACCTAAATATGTAGTGGATATACGGTCGTTCATGGGAATCATCGGATATTACCACCGGTTTATAGAAGGGTTTTCCAAGATATCCTACCCTATCACATCATTACAAAAGAAACGAACCAGGTTTAACTGGTCAGAGAAATGTCAAGACAGCTTCAATAAACTAAAGGAGTTATTGACAACGGCACCCATATTGAAGGTAGTAGACCCAGATAAAGACATCAATGTATGTGTTGATGCAAGTAAGGAAGGACTAGGTAGTGTCCTAACCCAGGAAGGACACGTTATTTGCTATGAGTCCCGGAAATTGAGGGAACACGAGAAAAATTATGTCACTCATGACTTAGAATTAGCAGCAGTAATACACACCTTAAAGATGTGGTGACACTACATAATGGGCAGAAGATTCTTATTATTAACGGACAATAGCGCGGTAAAATATTTGTTTAACCAACCAGATCTTAATGCAAGGCAAGCAAGGTGGTTAGCCTTCTTAAGAGAATTCGACTTCGAGGTCAGACATATCAAGGGCAAGGAAAATAAGGTAGCAGATGCCTTAAGTAGAAGAATCCATGGGTTATTTGAGATGACTGTTAGCAGGGCAGAAAGTGATTTGGGAGGAAGAATAAGGATGGCAGGTGTTGATGACGAAAACTATACTATAATAAAGACATAAATACCGAACAATACTCCTAAATCATAGAAAACAGATCTAAGTATCGACGAGAAGGGACTGTTACGTTTTAAAAATAGACTTTACATACCAGATTCAGCAGGGTTAAAATTGACAATCTTGGACGAAGTACATAAAAAGACGTATTTTGTCCACCCATGTTACTAGAAAATGATAGCAACACTAAGGAAACTATTTTATTGGCCTAACATGAAAGGCGAAATAGTAGAATACTTGGCAAGGTGCCAAGTTTGTCAGCAGGTTAAGGCCGAGCACCAACATCCATCTGGCCTATTATAGCCATTGCCAGTACCAGAATGGAAATGGGAGACTATATCACTCGACTTTATAACAGGTTTGCCTAAAAATCAGAAATAGAATGACTCGGTCATGGTTGTAATCGATAAACTCAGTAAGTCTGCACACTTTATTCCTGTAAAGTCTATTTTTAAAGCTATAAACATTGCTGAAATATTCATGAAAAAAATCTTTAGACTGCATGGTATTCCTAAAATGGTGATTTCAGATAGAGACGTAAAATTCACATATGCCTTTTGGAAGGAATTGTTTGCAGGGATCAATACCAACTTGAATTTCAATACAAGTTATCATCCACAAACGGATGGACAGACTGAAAGGACAAACCAGATCATGGAGGATATGCTCCGCATGTATCTAAGAACAAAACTGAACAAGTGGGAAGACTATCTGCACTTGGTAGAATTTTCATATAACAATGGGTACCAAACTTCAGCTAAGTTAATCCCTTTCGAAATATTGTACGGAAGAAAATGTACGACTCCAATTAGTTGGGATAACCCGGCTAACAGACTCATGGTCGGACCCTAAATGCTCCAAGAAATGGAGAACATGGTTAGAAAGGTACAATAGAACTTGAAAGAAGCACAGGACAGATAGAAGAGTTATGCAGATCGAAAAAGAAGGCACCTGGAATTTCAAATAGGAGACCATGTTTATTTAAAAGTCAAAGCCCGAAAAATCTCATTGAAGTTAGGGAACTATGCCAAGTTGGCACCAAGGTTTTGTGGGCCCTTCGAGATACTAGCTCGACTTGGACCCGTAGCATACCAACTTACACTTCTAGCTAATCTAAGAATTCATAATGTATTTCATGTTTCATTGTTGAAAAAGTATATTCATGACCCTACTCATATGATTGATTGGAACTTGGTGTAGGTGGAACTCGAAGGTGAGTTCCAGGTGGAACCCCTACACATTCTGGACCGGAGAGAAATAACACTTTGGAATAGAGTTGTCGCTCAGGTAAAGGTGCAATGGAAGCACTTTAGTTTTGAGGAGGCCACTTGGGAGTTGGAAGGAGATTTGCGGAAATCTCATCCAATCCTGTTCCAGGAAAGGAACGAACACTGAGGACATTGTTTTATTTAAAGGGGAAAGGATGTGACATCCCCAAAAAAATAAAGAAATTAAAAAAATATATTTTAGAATCTAAAATTGCTGGAAATTTATTTTCGTTTTTAGTAAATTCGAAATTGGAATTTTTTTTCCATTTATGGCAATTTCAAATTTTGAATTTTATAATTGTAATAACTAATTTTGACTATTGGGAAAAGATCTGATTTGTCCCAACCAGCTACTTGACTATGACACTTGTATGAAAAAGGAAAAAAAAATATAATATTTTATATTGATTGCAGGAGGACAAATGGAGCATCCATGTTAAATTTAGCTGACCATGACTCCATGAGTGGGGAACACATTGGAATTAACTCTGGGTTGATTGTTACAAGTGGAAAATCAGTGATTTGGCCAATGGCATCCCCTAAAAATCAGGGATTTAGAAAGCTGCGAAAATTCCCCAAGAGAGGGAAAAAGTCTTAGGCAAACTAATAAAAAGCATATGTGAGGAGGCAGGACACTGCCAAGTATGTTGGGGAAAGAAGACTATGGAATTTTGTTTTGGATGTTATGAGAACTATTGTGTGAGTGTGAGGCAAGGAGGATACTTCCATAATTCGAAGGACATTGCTGGAGAGAAGATTTCAATTCGCCCTCATGGACTCATGGTCAGGCTAGGGGGTGAATCAGGAAAGTAGATTGGTTGCCCTGTTCTACAGTTGGGAGGAACGTGGCTGTTCCATTTGTATTCCCGTAAATTTGGTTCAGATATGTAACTCTACCTTATTCTAGTCAAATGTTATGTGTTGTAATCAGTTTACTTCTATGTATGAATTTCTGGTTGAATGTTGTGGGAAAAGATCTAACATTTTACTTCATAATTGTTGGCTAGAAGTGGAATTTTTTATTTAGTTGTGATGTTGAGTAATTACTAAGATCTTGGAATGTACCCAAATGGTGAAACAAATTCTGTAATAGTTACAAGCCCCATAACAGACTGGATATCAAAGTATCGTTATCTTCTTAGTTATTTCTGTCAAATAAAATGAAATAAGATTGTTGCGAAAATACTAGAAGCCACGTGCACCAATAGTTGTGGCGGATTTCATTTCCTGTAGAGATGTATATAGTATACAGTGAGACTCCTTGAATGAGTATACCTTTCATAATCAAATAAATATACCCTAAACATTGAAGTACTAGTTGATATACATGTAAACCTGTATAGCTATTTTTTTATGAACCAATATATATAGATATACATTGTAATGGGCATGTTGCGACAGTGGAGTAATGACGCTAGAGTAAACTGTTTACATCAGAATCCTAAACTACTAAGTGGATAGATAATCTTATAAGTAGGAAATTTTTTTATTCCAAAGAAAAGGGAAAAACTCCACGAACCCCATTACAGGAAGAATATATATATATCTATATAATTCAAGATAGATATGATAGTAAGATAGGAATGAATTTGTTAATCAAAAACTTACCTACATCATAAACCACAATTTTCTATCGTAATAACCATGCTGCCTATTTTCGGGTGAGCAGACCTATAGAGGCTTATTCAATAATGGTCATAGGAACAGAAGGTAAATAGTGCACGATGCGTAAATCCAAAATGAACAATGATGCCATCTAACTTTCTGGTGAATAGACCTATAAGGGATTATACAATAATGATAATAGAAAAAGAAGCTAAATAGTACACGACGCGTAAATCCAAACTAATGATGAAGCTATCTATTCTCTGGTAAGTAGACCGTTAAAGGTTTATTCAACAATGATAACTAAAATAGAAGGTAAATAACTTGTGATGCGTAAGCCTGAAAACTATTTTTTTTACATCAAAATTAAGTATAAACGAAATCTGGGAATCATTGCACATCTTTCTGGGAAAGAAAAAAACCCTTAAGCATATCGCTATGCATGATCGAATCATTTTTGGAAAGGGACTGTACAATCAATAATAAGATTCAATTCTGGAAACAAAAATAGATAGAATAGCTCAGGAAGGAATTTGAATCTGTAGTACTAAAACCATCCTCGAAATATATAGAGGAGAGTACTTTAGAAATCCTGAGTCCACAACAAATTAACACACAATATATAATGAGCACATTACTTAATAGAACGATTGTCTAGTTATCAAAGTCCAACCAGGCATAAGTTGTGCGGGTGGTTCTATATACCAAAATTATTTATACAAATCCGGGCATACCCTGTATAAACTATCACAAAACTTGGAATTAAAAATCCTCATACATTAGGAACGGAACGGAGCCTGGACCAACAGTGTAGGTAATCTCGAAATTAACTTAGATACTGTGTTGGAACCCGAATACCTTTTGAAGGAGTGAAGAGGGCATCCCCATGCTTCGGCGTGTCCACACCTGCACAAATTAATGAGAAGCATTATAACATAACCAACAGGATAATATGTTTAAGTTACAGAACATAAAGTAACTAGAAAGGGGCCAGTGAATACTTAACTGAAGCAGAGGATTTGTGCCTTCTGCCATCGCACTACACCTCCCAGACCGAAAAGGGAAGAGGAGTTTGTGCCACCTTGATGGGTACCCTCGCACATGAAGGGGCCCATCATTAGTAATAGATACCAGTGTCTAATCCAAAGAAATATTGCAGGAAAAAATGAAATGTGTATAACGAACATGGTAAATATAAATCCATTGTAACTTTTCAATCATAAACAGAAAGGATTTGAAACTCTTTCGTGCTTTGGAAAACCTTGCTTCTAATCAATGCAATAACGCTAGGGAACACTATAGTCAAACACAAAAGATCATTGATGTAAAGAAGGACTAACCAACGTAGGAAACCAGTTCCAATAACAAGGGTTAAATCAAAATGAATATTTTGAGTGCACTTTTATAATAGACACCGTGATATGAGGAATGGCTCGATATCGACAGGATGAATGGTGCACTAATAGGGGGGTAAACTATGATAGGACCCAAAACCTTGCCAAGAGAAACCGACTCCTTTTTACCACAGTACCCTGGAAGTAAGACGAGGATACTATCGAGGACCAACCAAGAACAGAGGTATGCACAGACCTACATACAAGGCAGAATAATTCTAACGCGTAAATAAAAGAATAGCCGAAGGTAAACTTATCACACAGAGTTGTTGTCTAGAAGTGCCACCCAGAATATCCACCCATCTAACATAGGAGCTAGAACCCTAAACTCCTGGCCACGATGTTTAATCCAAACAAAGGAATGGTCTGTAATGTCTCCCCCTCCTTCACTAAAACCTTAACTAGAGTGCAAATGAAAATGGACTAAGATGGTGCTTCCTCATTCACCAAACCAAAACTAGAATGAGAGTGAAAATACAAGAGTAACCTCTGAATGGAGTAAAGGGGAGGAGGTTTCATACTTAGACCATGTGATCATAGGGTAAGTGTCGACATCTCCTTAGGGCACGCCAATCAAGATCTGTACCGAATAGACATATCCCAGGTGATTTAAATGTGCAGACAGGCCTTTAAGTCACAAGTGTTTCCACCTGTATCGGTTGTTAAGTGTATTAATGGCGAGGTAACTAGATGGCTTTCTTACTGTATCGTTATATGTCGAATCCAACTACCTTGAATTAAACACCCGAGGCTGTTAGCCCTTGTCGTTACCTAACAAGTAGTTTATAGTATGATCGTAACCATAAAATCCACAAGATTAACCCTCTGTGCACTTTAGTTTCAAGGTGCAAGTTTAATGGCCGAGGTTAAACCCATTATAACCATTGTTTCAGAATAGTGTTAAATTCTCCTTGTTGATTTTATAATGTTATATACATATATCGGATTGAACATCATAAGGCCTGACATCTCTAACCTCACAATGTATGATAGAGACTCTAAGTAGCCACTTCTCCGTGTCATAAAGTAGCTTTGAAAATGAAGTAGTAGATAATATTAGGTTGCCATGAAACGAGATGTCCCTACTTATGGACTTGTTGTTCGTGTACAACACATTACCGGAATACGAAGCGACAACTTTATGTTAAATAGGATATAGGAGTGAAAGGAAATAATACTGACATACCTTAGGATTGAAAAGTGACTGAAAAGCCTCGAGGAAACAAAACCAACTCAACGTCCCCAATTAAAAAAAAAAAAAATCTATGTAAATTTTAAGGTACATTACAACAGGCACATCCAACTCTGCAGATCACCTTTCTCACTGTGTTACACAGGATAATCATATGGAGTTCTTCTCAACTCTCTGTATGGAGGATGTCATCTCTACATTTCAACTCTATCTCAGATAGGAACCACACACCCTTCTTAGGGGATTTCTCTCAGGTTTGTAAGCTGGAGAAAGTCTCACATAGCTGCAATGATCCACATCTCATAGGTTTGTAAGCTGGAGAATGTCTCACATAGCTGAAATCAACAACAAGAGTGACATAGGGGGATAAGAAGTGAAAGACAGAGGGGTATATGAGAGAGAGAGGGGGGTGGAGGGAGGGAGGTATAGAGAGAGAGAGAGATTTAGAGAGGGCAAAAGAGAGAGAGAGAAAGAGAGAGAGAGAGAAATATGAGAGAGTGAAAGAGGGGAAGAGGTGTGTTTGTGTGTGTGTGTGTGTGTGTGAGAGAGAGAGAGAGAGATGGGGTGTGAATGAGGGAGAGAGGGAGAGGTAGAAAGGTGAAGAGATAGAATAAGATAGGGGGAGGGGAGAGAGAGACATGGATGGATGGATTACGGGAGAGAGGGATAAAGAGATATATATATAGAGAGATAGTAGGGCATAGAGAAGGGGGGGGATAGTGGGGTAGAGAGGTAATGAGGTAAAGAGTGATAGATGGGGGACAGAGAGAGAGAGAGAGAGATTCATATTCAAGGTTGGATTCAAAGCAAGGAGAGATATGGGGGGGAGAGAGAAAAGGAGGTATATAAGGAGGAAGGGAGAGAGTAATATAGGGATAGTGAGAAATATATATAGAGAGAGAGGGAGGTGGGGGAGAGAGGTATATATCAAGAGAGAGTGAGGGGATATAGGGGTAAATGTAGGAGAGAGAGAGAGAGAGAGAGAGAGGTGGAGAGTAATATGGAGAGAGATAGAGGGATGGGGTAGAAATATAGTGAGAGATAGAGAGGTAAATAGAGAGAGTGGGGAGTAGGGGATAAAAGAGAGGTAAAAAAGGAGAGAAATAGATATGGGAAAGGGGGGGAAGAGATCGAGCGAGCAAGAGGTATATAGGGAGAGAAGGGTAGAGAGAGAGGAGGGATTGAGAGAGAGGGGGGTGAGGGAGAGAGTGATAGATATGTATGGGAGGAGATGGGGAAAGAGAGGTAAGGAGAGAGAGGGGAAGGGAGAGAGAGGGAAGGGGAGGGGAGGGAGAGGGAGAGAGTGAGATAGAGATATCAAAATAGGGAAGGAAGGAAAAAGAGAGGGAGAGAGAGTGTGGTAGTGGGGGTTGAGGGAGGGAGTGGGAGAAAGAGAAAGAGATGAAGTGGGATAGAGAGGTAAAGATGGAGATGAGGGGAATAGGTATGGAGAGATAGAGGGAAAGAGGGAGAGAGAGGGGGAGAGATAAAGTGAGTGAGAAAGTGAGAAAGTGAGAGAGGGGGAGGGAGGTAATATTAAAGAAAAAGAGAGGGCAAGGGGTGGTGGTAGAGTAGGGGAGAGAGAGAGAGGGAAATGAGGAGAGAGGGAGAGAGGGGAGAGGGGGGGAATACATCAAGCGAGAAATATGGAGATAGAGAGACAGATACAAAGAGAGAGAACAAATGGAGAGAGATACAAAGAGGATGGAGGGGGATAGAGGAGGGGAGGGAGAACGTGAGGGGGGGATGCTAAGATTATTCTGAGAATGATAAAGGGGGGATTCTAATATTAATCTAAGAATGATGGTGATTGGCCACTCTCGTGTTGGAGGCCTTAGAGAAAATAGATTTGAGATATATTTTCGAGGCTTTCAACTTGTGGGAGAGGGATTTCTGTTGTGAATGAGTAGAAATCAGTAGCTTCTTAGTCTGGTTACCATCTGTTACTGGTGCAGAACCATTGTTGTGGTTTTCCTTCCAGTTCTTGCCAATTTTTTAATGAGTAACATCACAAGACTTATGAATGGTAGCAGATCCTAATTCCTCTCAGTCCTGTGAATAATCGCAATACCCCTTACTAGCCTCCATACCGATGAGATGAACAATACACCTACTTTCATCCCGTAGAATCCTTTTTATGTGCTCAATCTCCTAAACCCTCAAATGACCTAAATAGATCTCACACATTGAGATGTTTCAACCCTAATTGAATTTAACATTCTACAAAGAGAAATTTAATGATAAGTCATTTATGTGTTACTATTTCATGTTTCTTATTGTAGCACTAGTCCTTAAATCTTAAAAACTGATCTATCAGTTTGAAAATTCACCATTCTTTTTAGAAAAATATAAATATAAATATGAGCATTCCTATATTTGAGAAATTATATTTTTGGACTAATGAGGGTTATTTCGAAAATTATGGAAAAATATAAATATTAATATTAAGAATATTATTTAATAAATAATAATTTTGAATGTTTAAATAGATTTTTTAAGTTAAAAAGTGGACAAATTCAATGGTGTTTAGTCAAAGTTTGTTAAACGGTTGTACTAGATGGTTAAAACTATACAAAGGGAAATAGTACATATCTCCAACCAAAGTGGTCAACTAAGGCAATGTATTAATGAAAAAATTAAATAATTTAAGTATGAAAAATTCATGATTAATTATAGTAAATGACCCTCTATACTCTTCAAATAGATACCATGGACCAATTAAGTGTGAAGTCATAGATAAATATAGTTGTTAGTATCATGGATAAGATGAACTATCCAATCACTTTATGTCTAAAACATAATGTTTTGGCACTTTATTCCATAATAGCTTTCATTTTTTTTAATCATTCAATTTTTTTTTTAAAGATATTGATTTAATCAAGTCATTAATTATTATTTTTGTTAATCCTTCCAATTTATTTATTTTTCTTTAAGATTAGACATAAATTTTGAATAATTTTTTATTAAAAGGAGGGAGGAGAGTATGTTGTGTATACACTCATTAGTATGTTGAGAGTTGGTAGTTGTAATCATAGAAATGCACAACTTATTAATTAGTATAGTTAAATTTGTAAAGTAATGATTAGTCCTTAAGTTACTTAAAAGTTGTTAATTAAAAATGTTAATAATTCACCATCAAATTATTGGGGAGTTGTTAGTTAATACCATTAATTATACCATTTAACAAAGTTAAGTGGCTAAAATAATTTTCTAACAATTGGTGAAATTATCAGTAAATTGTTTGTTGCCCAAAATGGCCGAGTAAAATGAAACATTTTTTTGATAAATGGACCTTCTCTTACTCTGGATCCCTCAAAGGTAAAGTGCAATTCAAGCAAATATGGAGTGCTCTCCCAAATTTTTTGTGTTGTCATGTTTGCTTGGCCAAGAATTTGGGAATATTTGAAGATAAAATAGCCACCCCCAGAAACGTAGCTTTAAAGGCACATAGCATGTTATCAGAAGATCACGAGAGTAGAAGTTTTTTTCTATGTCTATAGGCATAGGCTTTTTTGAAAATCTAGATTTCAAGAGACTAATTGTATCAAAAGTTAGAAGGGAAAGCATGTTTCGTAATCGGGCCTTAAGGATTTTCTGGATGAATTCTCAACCCCTGAAATACTTTCTGAGACCGGAATTTGGATGTAATTCTCTTGCTTGCATGCACGCCATTTACAAATAAAACTTTCTGTTAAAAAAAAAATTATTAAAAAATTATTAACTAACGCTATTAATATATTCATTAACTATATGGTAGCTAAAGTAATTCGCTAATGGTATTTCACTCTTTCTTGTTTAAATGTAAAGTATTATTTTTTACATTTAAAAGTATGATTGATATATTCAATTAGTTAATGTTATCGACCTTCATTTTGTTGATTTATTTAAGTTTATTCAATTCATATCCATCTAATCAAACTATTAATAATTGTTTTTCTTCTTTTTTCAAATTATATATTTTTATAATTAAATTTTGGAAAACATCGTCATTGTTTTTTTCAATGCAAAAACAAATGTAGTCAACCTAAAAACAATTGGTATTGTCTCCCAAGTATTCGATGGGAATAAATCAATATAGGGTGAAAGTAAGATTAATGATGATCTCTCATGAGAGGCGTTAGTGGCACTACAGACATGAAAAACCAACAATATGTTAACATGGAGGGATTATTCAAGGTTATTTTACAAAGACTCAAAGGTTTATCAAAGTTACAACAAATAAAAATGCAGAGAAAAATGAAGTTTTTAATCAATCAAGATGTAGAGATAATAATTCACAAGGAAGGTGAAAAGATTAGAGATTAACCATGAAAGACAAACATAGAGATATGTAAGGGATAGATAGAGGGTGAAAATGTATCCTTCACTTATTATCCATGCACAGGAAAGCAGGGCACTAGAATCTATAGTTCTTTAAACACTGTAGTGACAACCATTGATTAGGCTCCTAGCCAACTGCTCAGGAACAGACTAATAACTTAAGGATAAGGGACGAAAGATAAAAACACAAACTCTTCATAGTAATAAATAAACCCAGATAGAGAAGTCATTGCAATCAGAAGTTGGGTTCACCATGGGAAATCAATTCAGAATACAACAAGCATAAGGCTGGGATGACATTAATTTCTTTGATTATAAAACGTGGAATAAAACATAATATTTACACAATAGAAATATAGTACTGAAAGCACAGGAACAATATTAAACTACCATTCAAAAATATACGCATGCCTACCATAGCCAAATGCGAAAGTTCTGAGTTGTTGTCCCTCGCGTGCTCCGTCCTACTCCCACTTGCCAATTGATGTGACCTCACCGGTAGCTCCCAGCCAATGCTAGGGGTACTCTTCTTCCCCCTAATCCCCCCGAGCCACAAAGGGGCCACACACAATACTAGAGAATTGTTAGCACCCAGCTCACCTTGCAAGCTCGGGCTACCACTCGTTACCCGATCTTGGTATCCCAGCTCCCACAAGAGAAATTTTAGTCAAGGTAAAATTTCAGCAGTGTAACGTTACGTAAAAATATGAGATCCCATACTCCTCCTCCTCCATTTTTATAGAGTTTTCAAGTAATTAGTTTCCCAAATTCTCTTTAAATTCCTTTTTCATTTAATTAATTAGGAAAAACCTCCCCCGTACACATGTCGCCCAATCCCCTAGTTTCACTAGAAAATTAATTTTATTAATTATTTAATTATTCCTATTTCCCTCACCCACCTAAAAGCATTCCTAAAAATGCTCCTTAGTGTCCTAATATTCCCTTACAAATCTTAAATGACTTACACCTTACTAAATTCCTGGTTGAGTTCATAAATAGCAAGTTCCCAAGGAAAGATTCCTTACTAAGTTAGGCATTCATCTTTTTCTTTACATTTTCCCTTTTCTTTAGGTTTCCCCTTTTTATTTAAGTTTCCTATTTCTTTTAAGTTTCCCACTTTTTCCTTTTTAACTAAAAATCAATTTAGCAAGTGTAGATAAAACAACCATTTACCCTTTTTCTTCTTTAATTAAAAAATTTATTTAGCAAGTGTAGATGAAACAACCATTTACCCTCTTTTCTTTTTAACTAAAATTACATTAGCAAAAATAGATAAAAACAACCATTTCTTTTTTTTAAATTTTAATCCTCCATTATAATTTTGACTTTAATAAATAATTTGAATTTCTTACCCCCCTTCTTGTTATATGTTCATTTATTATTTCTTTTACCACATGTTCTAATTAGACCTAGGTTGTAATTTCACTAGGCTGTGCAACACTTTTATTCGGGAAAATTGTTTTTAAATCTTAGTTGTCACATCATTAATTTTAAGGTCGTCTAGGTTTATTCACTTACCAGTTAAAATCGCGACGTGCCCTTCACGATGCACTAGGTTCTTTAAGGGTGTCATTCGCCTCTTTCTCTTTTCCTTGTGCGGCATGCCCTTCAGGACGCACTATGTGCCCCAAGGGTGCCACTTGCCTCTTTCTGTTTTCCTTGCACAACGTTCCATTTAGGATGCACTACGTGATCCAAGGGTGCCACTCACCTCTTTACTGACTTTGGTAGACGTCAAAACCCCCTGGATTCAATACTCCTCCAAGTGATCTTGTGGGAGACTAAGGGCCTCTAAGGAATAAGGCCCATGTCTTATTGTGCACCCCTTAGAATCATCGTGAGTGACTATCGCAGTCTGGCCTCATGGCATCGTGGGTCTTCTCTAACTAGATAATCATTAACCTATATTTCAAGCCATGGCGGGAGTGCTAGTAGGTTGTGGTAGGGCTTCTCCCACACCTCTCCCTCAAAGTCTCTACTTTTCGTGCATGACCCCTCTACTCCACATGTGAGTCTGTTCGGCAAGCTATCATCAGTCTGCATCCATCAACGAATCATGTCAGAAATAATAATCAATATTCATAACATCTAATCATATGTACATATTTCACATCAACAATATTCAACCCAACAGTCCACTCCCTGACTCGATCCGGGGTCCAAGGGGTTTCATCGATGCCTTTGCATCCTTGAGGTCCAAAGTCCTGCACACTTAGGAGAACCCAATCAATAGCACCTGTCTATGTCAATACAACAAAATAACATATTATTATATCCATAATGCCTCATAGTTATAATCAAATGGCTAATAGTATAATAATCTGGATCACTTGCAAGAAAGTGTCCTCAAAGAATAAGTTCGCTCAGTGCGCACAAGAGTGGGATGTTACATACACCCCCTCTTGGTCTAAAATTTTTCCTAAAGTTTCATAGTATATAAGTGTTGAAATAAAGTGTATCACAATATCATAAGTCCATCTATCAAAGAAAAATAGAAATTGTTGGCGCATATCATATGCATCCTCCTAGGTCATCGAGTGTGGAATATAGTTGTCCCACTGGACCTTGACATGATCTATTGTTCAACGTCGTAGTTGTCGAATGTAATGGTCCAGGATGTATATTGGCTTAGACGTGAGCACACCCTCTTCAGATACCTACAAAGAACTCATGTCAATAACATGTGTAGGATCACTAATATAATGTCTCAGAATAGATACGTGAAAATAATCGTTCATATGGCTCAAAGATTCAGGCAAGGCTGGTCGATAAGCCACAGTCCCTTTCCTTTGCACAATATCGAAAGTTCCCATGAACCTAGGAGATATTTTAGTGCCTTTTCCAAACTTTATCAACCTCTTATGTGGTTTCACTCGCAAGAAGACTTGATCACCAACTTCGTAACTATGGTCAACATGATGTGCATTGACATAACTCTTCTATCGATCATGCGCTTCATTGATCCTTTGTCTTATTGTTTGCATTTGATATTCCATTTCTTGGATCACATATGGTTTCACCAGGACCCTATCCTCAAGCTAATCCCAACTCAAAGGCATCCAACATGGTCACCCGTAAAGAAACTTGAAAGGCACCATCTTAATGTTGTTTTGATAACTATTTTTATATGCGAATTCTATGAGTGGAAAGAATTATTCCCAATGCTTATGTTGGTCCATCATGTACATATGCAACATGTCCTCCATGATTTGGTTTGTTCGTTCGGTCTACCCATCTGTCTCCGAGTGATATGCAGTACTAAAGTTAAGTTGCGTTCCCAAGTCCTCTTGGAAACTAGTCCAAAATCGTCCTGTAAACATCGATCCTCGTTCAGATATAATCCTCGTAGGAACACCATGCAGCCTCACAATATCGCTGATGAAAACTCTAGCTATGTCAGGTTCCTGATACATCGTATGCACATGAATAAAATGAGCACTCTTCGTCAGAGTGTTGACTACCACAAAATCGAGTCATGTCTCCTTACCATCAGTGGCAATCCAACAATCAAATCCATCGAAATGACCTCCCATTTTGATTCTGAAATTGCATGTGGTTGTAGTAATCCTGTTGGATGTCAATTTTCAGCCTTCACCTACTGACATTCTAGACATCTATCCATGTAGTTCACTATGTCTGCCTTCATTCCTTTCCAGAAGAATAAGGGTTTAAGGTCTGCCCCCATCTTCGTGATTTTTGGGTGAGACATGTACATTGCTCTGTGAGCTTCATTTAGGATCAAACTCCTCAACTCGTCGTTGGGAGGTATGTAAGTTAAAATTTTAAATATCAATAATCCGTCATTGTCCATAGTAAATACTTCAAATTTTGGTACCATCATTGTGTTTTGCCCGATAAAATCCTTGACCTCTTTGTACCCATTATCGTCACGATGTAAAGTTAGAATATTTTCACATAGATTCATCTGAAGAGGCATCACCAAAAATATGTGTGGTCTTTGACTCAATGCATCATCCACTATGTTCCTTGTTCCCTTTATGTAAGTAATCTCGAAATCGCACTCGCTAAGAAATTCCTACCAATGTCATTGCCAAACTTTCAAGTCACTTGTGTAAAGATGTGTTGTAGTCCACAATGGTCCGTTTTTAGTTCAAATTTCCATCCAATAAGGTAGTGTCTCCAAACTCTCAAGGCATAAACAATGGCTAACAACTCCAACTTGTGTGTCGCAAAGTTCTCCTCATGCCTTCTCAACTTTCTCAAGATGTAAGTGATCACTCGACCATCTTGCATCAAGACTCTGCCTAAGCCTTCTTTGGATGAGTTAGTGCATACCAATAAGTTTGTGTCCATGTCAGGGACCTTCAGTATTGGTACTTTCGTCAACAGCTCCTTGAGCCTCCAAAATGCCTCCGCGCATTTCTCAGTCCAAACAAACTTCTTGTTCTTCTACTGCAATTCCATAATCAGAATTGCTATCATCGAAAAACCCTTGACAAATCATCGGTAGTATCCTGCTAAACCCATGAAGCTACTCAATTCTGGTAAATTCATCGACGTAATCCATTCCATAATAGCCTTGACCTTTTTTGGATCCACAACACCTTCGTTGGAGATGACATTCCCTAAGTAGTGAATCTTCGATTGATAAAATGATCATTTAGACAATTTCCCATACAATTTGTTCTCTCGTAGACACTGCAGTACCAAGCGCAAGTGCTTTTCATGCTCCTTCATCGTCTGAGAGTAAATAAAAATATCATCAATGAATACTTGAATGAACTTGTCCAAGTACTCACGGAACACCTCATTCATAAAACTCATAAATACCCCTGGGGCATTCATCAGTCCCAACAGAAAAATAGTAAACTCATAATGTCCAAACCTCATCTTAAAGGCAGTCTTAGGGGCGTTGTCCTCTTTGATACATAACGGGTGAAACCCTCATCTCAAGTAAATCTTTGAAAACATTGTCATGCATTTCATCTGATCAAATAGATCATCAATCCTTGGCAACAAATATTGATTCTTGAGCGTTGCCTTGTTTAATTGAGGATAGTCAATGCAGAGTCTCCAAGACCCATCCTTATTTCGTATGAAAATAAAAGGCACACCCCTACACACTTGAACATATAAGTCCTAGGTCCAACAACTCCTTTTGTTGCATTTTCAACTCATGTAACTCTGGGGTCGACAAGGCGTTCTTGCTATCAGTTCAGTCCTCTATTTTAGGTCTATGGTGAATTCCAACTTCCTCTCCAACGGCCTCCCAGGTAACTCCTCAAGGAAGAAATCTGAAAACTCTCTTACCACCGAAAGGTTTTCTAGACCTTCTATTACTCCCTTCTTTTTTAATGCAAGGATCGCATAAAAGATTACATCCCTTGTATATGCTCTTTCGTAGCTGTAAAGAAGAGATGAACCTCAGGGAGACTCCCTAGTTCCTATCTACAATCACGCATCTTCATCCCTTGTCATCAACCAAGCTCAATTGTTTCATCTTACAGTTGATTATCGCCTCATGTGATTCCAAACAATCCATATTGATCATGATGTCATAAGATCCTAATATCATGATGTACAGGTTGGCCCTGGTGACCAACTCTCCCAGGTTAAGGCTATAGACTATAACCTTCCCTCTAACCTTTTGTTTGGCTCCCGAAGCCATATGTACAAGGCTAAACTTATCCTGTTCGACTACCCTTACCTTAATTATTTTTAGCATTGCACCAGAAATAAAACTTTGGTAGCACATGGATCTATCAAAATGCTAAGGATCTGGTCAGCGATGGTACTTGATGTCTCGAGCACAGTCGAATGGTGCTCTGTCTAGCGGTTATTCATTGTTGCATGAATCTGATAGGCCTTGCCCAAATCTCCCATAGTAGTGGGTTTGGCTGATCCAGATGCTTTAGTCCTCTCCTGGAACCGTTCCTTGAATAGTTACCATGACACATCTTCGACTTCCATGTTCAATTGTGGTAGGAGCATATTCCACCATAGAAGAGTGCTCCCCTTTAGTTGAAATACTGCCATGTGAGCCTTTAAGTTGGAGGTAGTTGTGAAGTGAAAAGCACATTTCCATATTCTCCAACCATGCCTCAAAGACTGATCCGTCTGCGACACTCATGCACTTGAGAACTTATCATTCTCGAGTTCTTAGTGAAATCTAACGGTACTGTCTAGGGCGCATTGTGGACCCTCAGGGGTACAATCGCCTTGGCCTCATCTCAGTACAGACGGTGAATCAAGGCCTTTGAAAATATCTGGAAGGACCTTGATAGACCATCATCATCCCTTACAACAATCGAATCTAGCCCAAGGACTTGTCCCTCCCCTTGGGGGTTAGAATCAAGGATGATTTTAAGGATGGAAATTTATTTTTAAATGTAGAAACCTTGGCGAATCTTACTCATCCTTTTTATGCCAACTATAAATGTTTGGCGATATTTTTGTAAAAATATTCAAATTTATAACGTTTTTATATTGCTTTTATAAATTTTTGGCGATTTTTATGGTAGAATAATTTTATCCTATAGAATTTGGGTGAATCATTTTTAAAATAACGAATCTCGTTTTTGGAAAAACCATGGAAAATTATCCCATGAGAGAAATTTAGCCCCTAAAATCATCCATGGTTAGAATCTGAGGGCGCGGGAACTTCTGGAGGCATCGCACCTCCTTCCACAACACCACATTGCGAACCTTTGTGGCGTACTCTAATCGAGATCACCGCATGGACACATTAAAGTTTTTAATTAGTGCTAGGTTAATACTCAAGGGTTCACTGTAGTGGAAAGCATGGAGATCCATAGTCCCAGGGTTGAACCCGCTCTGATATCATATGTAATGACCCTGTCATTACGACTACAAGCGACGCAAGCAAGTGCAATTTTTTTTTGGGTTTTAAGAAGGAAGGAAACAACGACACAGTTAAACAATACAACTTGATGACGAGCACGCACATGCAGATCAAGCAACAGACAACAACGACTCATCACGCTATCACATCATGCAACTGGATGAAAAATTCGTTAATCAATAGACAAACAAAAATGACTACCCGCCCGTCACAATCAAGACAACGCCTCCAAGATAATAGACAACATCAAAAACCCGACACAAGGGATCCGACAACCAGCAGATACAAGCCTCTATAACGCACAAAACCAAATGCATTAAGGTGTTACAAAACCAACTACCAACATTCATTACAATGAACATATACACCCACATCGGGAAGCACAAGACACTGACTAGGTTATCATTCACTTCTATCCATCGGACAAGTAGGATCCCTTCATTAGGAATCATGTCGTCACTAGGAAATAGGCATGACAATGACCAAGGTGCAACATAACACATCTAGACCAACAACCCAAGAAAACTTCAACGCGCTAGGACATTGAATTAACTGTCAAAGAACATGACAACTAACCCAAGTACCCAATCAACAAGTCAACAAGATGCAAATGAATCTGACAACTATAACATTAATACAACACATTAAATAATTTGGGCAAAAAAATATATCGCAAACGTACATCAATCTGTACACATTAAAATAATTATTATCAAACAATTAGCTCATTGTAACTATTTTCCAATTCCAATATCAGATAAGTATTTTCCTAACGAGGAATTCGCTATCTTTTAAACTGAAACAATTATGAAACATGTCTTTTAAAACAGTAGGAAACATGTCTTTTAAAACTGAATATGTTATCTTTTAAGCTAAACCAATATAATGAATTTGCTATCTATGGAACACATTTAAAATTGCTATCTAGATAATCTATATATTTATATCACTATAATTGTGGTATGTATTACTGTATTTATTGATAATTATTATTAGTTAATGATAATCATTGACAACACCAATGACATATCTCTTCCTAATAAATACATGGCTATAAAAAAATAAAATTACATCGCTATACAACATACAACTATACAATTATATTTTTGTAAATGAATACATGGATATACCAATATACAATATATCCCTATACAAATATATCATTGTACAATTATACAACTAGACAATATATATCGCTGCTCACAATATACGAAAATCGTTGTTAAATAATTACTTTCAATAATGTTAATCGCTAACCATTACTACAGATGATTGTATCTTTTACAAACCTCATTGTCAACGGTCCAGACTGCAGTCTATTACTACATTTTGTTGTACCTATTAAAATCGTTGTCAACATATAAAAGGTGTTGTCTGTAAAAGCGTCATCTCTATACCAATATAAATAACTCGATGTCTACATTCCCATGATATAAAAATTGTTGTATGTATTTAAACGCAGTCACACAGTCATAAATTAGATAAAACACACGGTTATGACCAGTTTAGCAACACAACGGATTCACTTCCATTAAAAGGGGAAGAGGTAATCCACTAACTAATTTCGTTGTTTTAGGGAATGTATAAATTAAGTGTAACATCCCGCTCTGGCACACTGACAAAACTTATTCTTTGAGGACACTTGCTCGCAAGTGATCTGGATTTTTATGATGATGAACCACTTAACCTTGATGATGATGCGTCATGACATGATGTTTTACTATTTCTATATACAGGTGCTATTGACTCAGTTTCATTGAGTGTGAAGGGTTTCGGACCTTGAGGATGCAGAGGCATCGGTGGAACTCCCTTGGACTCCGGATTGAGTCAGGGAGTGGGCTATTTGAGTTGTTT
>ML789809.1:643146-668417 GCA_009831015.1 Picea engelmannii
CACTTTCCTTATTTTAGGGTTAACCAACTTATAACCACTTGTCCAATTAGTAATTTATTCATTAAATTTATTATTTAAATAATTTATTTTGTATCCACTTTGACTTATATTACACTCATCACTTCACTTTATTATTTACCTTCCAAAATCTCTTAAACCACTTTGACCTTTTGGGGCTTCTAGATGACTCATGAGGGTTCTCCAACTTCAAATAGCCATAACCCTCTAATAATGAGGTATTATGTGACGTTCCACATGCCACCGAAAATGTAATGACATGTACTATCCATATAGAATAGTGTTACCTACAAATATATCAAAACTCATACCATTATCCATCAAACAAACTTCGGTCCATTACCCAAACCTGGGTTCTCCAACTTCGCATGGCCATAACTCTCTAACCGTAAGGAGTTATATGATTTTCCACATACCACCAGAAATGGCATGACATGTACTACCCATATAGAATATTATTACCATAAAATATATTAAAACGCATACCAGTATACATCAAACAAACTTGGGTCCATTACCCAAACCTTTTTGCTATCGGAATTCTCTACTGAAATTTCTCCAAGGGTTGACATAAATCATTGAGGGTTGAAATAAATCTAAAATATCACTCTCCAATGGTTGACATCAATGACAACCAAAAATCCATACCAACTATCCATCAACCTAAGCCAATTGTATGACAATCTCCCTTTCAAATTCATGGGAACACCAACATTGATGGAAACACTTAGTCATGATAGAATTCATGCTTATACTCCTCATCAATATTTCTATCTCTCCCCGTTTGAAATCAATGGGAAAGGGTATCTCCCTTTGGGGCTACTCCCCCTGACTGAACTCTCCTTGAGTTGCCCCCCCCCGTCTATATTCCTTTGTGCTCTCTCTCCAAGAATTTATATCCTACATCTGATAAATATCTCCCTCTTTGTCATTAATGAAAAAGGTATTTTTCCATCCAGGGTTGCTCCCCCTAACTGAATTGTCCTTTTGGATACTCCCCCTAATTTAAATCTTCGGGAAACTAATCACCCAAACTGAACTGGCCTCTTTATGGTGCTTTCTCGTGTAAATCTAAGACATATAAGATAAGCATTCAAAAACATTCATTTTGGAGTAGAAATTACTCTCTTAGTCTCTGGAGAAAATACTCAAAAGGATTCCCTTGGAAGAGGTTTTGTAAAGATGTTTGCCACTTGTTCTTTTGTTCCCACATATTCAACTTTGATATTCTTCTCTGTAACCTGTTCCTGTAGAAAGTGATACTTTATTGGAATGTGCTTCGTCTTGGAGTGCATTATCGGGTTCTTTGAGATACCAATGGCACTTGTATTATCACAATAGATTGGAATGGGCTCATCATACTCAACCTGTATATCTGTCAAAGTTTGTTTCATCCATAGAACCAGAATACAACATCTTGTTGCTGCAATATTCTTTGCCTCAGCTGATGATTGTTTTTTTCTTATCCAAAATACTATACACTCACCCAATTAGAGCACTGCTCCACTGGTGCTTCGTCGATCATCAATGCAACATGCCCAATCTACATCTTTGTAGGAAATAAGTGATAGATCCTTTCCTTTTGGATACCATAATCCAAACTCTTATGTTCCTTTGAGATATCTAAAATTCCTCTTCACTGCTAATACATGTGATTACTTTGGTGTTTCTTGAAATCATGCCACCTATCCAACTGCATGGATTACATCTGGTCTAGATGTTGTTACATATAGTAAGATACCAATCATTGACCTGTATTTCCTCTAGTCTATAGACTTTGAATCATCATCTTTTATCAACTTGAAACTAGTTTGCATAAGAGTGGTAACTGGTTTGCAATCTTCCATTTCAAGCATCTTTATCATTTCTCTCATAGAGTTAGTTTGAGAAATAAATATTCATTGGTTTCCTTGAAATATCTTGATGTAGAGGTTGTTATCTATGCTTCCTTTCCATAATTCGTAGGGATTTTTTTCATTATTGTTTCTAAGCATTGCTCTATTTTGAATGTGAACTGTTGTATGCACTTCATGTGTCCAAAAAATATCTGTCAATTTGGAATCCATTAGAATTGTTCGAGACATTTCCTGTGTAATTATAATCCATTATGATAATGTTCCTTTGTCTCTGAACCACTCTTTGAACTAATACATGAATCCATGATCTTATCCATGCTATCCAAGACTCTACTTGGGCAACTGTCCATAATGTTGAACCATTTATCACTATACTATCATGAAGTCTTGATTAACCCATCAAATTGTACTTCTGCTAACTGATTGCTCTAGATCTATCTTCTCAAACTTTGCAAGATGCTCGAGGGATCATTATTTGGTCTATCACAGCTATCACATAGACTCCCCCTGTCTAATATTCATATTACCTAGGAGTCTCTAAGCTGGATGGCTCAGAACAATTCATGTTCTGATGTGTACTCATCATCATCTTCATTGGTAAATTCATCATCTCTTTGAGCTCTCACTTCTTTCTTTCTGTCTGTGGATTCATCTTTCACTACAATGTCTGAAAGTAAAATCTCTTGAACTTGTTCCTTATTTATCTGTCCTTCTTTTCTTTCAGTTATTTTCCAAACCTTTATGTATCTAACATCTTTCTTTTTCTCTGTAGAATTTAGTCCATCTCATTTTATTGCCAATATTGCAATCTCTAGGACATGGTCTTTGTTCACCCGTTCTTCGTGTTTTCTTATCCATACTTTCTTATATCTTATATCAATCTTATCTTTCATGGAAGTATCGATCGTGCTTCTACAATCACTAGCTATGTGTCCATAGTTATGAAATTTGTAATATTTAATGTTACATGGGGCCACATATGCACTTATTTCTTGAACATTTCTTTCATAATCCCTGTAATCTGCAACCTTATGTCCAAAATAGTACAATAAAAACAAATGCCATAAACGAAATTTGCATACCTGGGAGTGAATGATCTTCTTTGTGGTGTAGTCTTTTTGCATTTATGCCTTGACTGATCATGATCATGATTGAAGCTTATTTGTGGCTTGAACATGAATTATCTTCTTAAAGATCTATCTTCAATAGTTTTCTTAGATTCTGGTTGACCATTCTTCCTTCCTTTGATTACTTCTGCATAACACTTTCTATTTTTTTCATTCTTCTTTTCTAGCAACCTTGAGAGATTATCTTCATTCTCTATAACTAATGTGGATGTTTCTATTTCTTCAATGTTCTTATTGATCTTGACGATTTTACTTCTCAATGTGACAACTTCTTCTTCAAGCTTCTTCTTTCTTCATTATCTGAGACTTCATGACTTCTTTTTTTCTTTTCGCTTCTTCAAGCTAAATTTTTAATGTGATCAGTTCTTCTTCAAGTCATTTCTCTTTTGGACCAAACTCTGCCTCAAGCTAGTTTAGATAGCTAGTTCTTTCCCTAAGATGATCTGTCAATATATTCTCTCTCATTTCTTCTTCTTCCTTCTGTGCTTCTATGTTGGCTTCCAAACACTGTTTTTGATATTCAATATTTTCTTTTATCTTTCTAGCCTCTTCTAGTTGAGTTCTTAAGTTCTCGATTACATGTTGGGATTCTTCAAAAATGTGAACACTTTCCTTTTGTTTCATCAACTCTTTCTTGAGTGACTTTTTTTATTCTCTTTCTTTTCTTAGTTCATCTAAAGCACTAATCAATTCTACTTCATAATTGTCTTCATTTTCAATTAGTTTTTCTGTCTCATTTCCTTGATGGCATTTTATTTCAAGATGTCTGTGTTTTTCACAATTAAAGAAAACCAACATACCTTTGTTGATTATGTACTCTTCATCTTATGAATCTGTTTCACATGGTGAACATATTTCTTCTTGATCCGTACCTACGTCTTCTTTGGCATTTTCTGAATATGCGATGGGTGAAGAATATATGTCATGTAACTTATCCCAAAGTTCTTTGGTTGATGAACATTTACCAACCTTTTCTCTTACCATATTAGGTAATCCTTCCCAAATGAAATCCATTGCTATTTTGTTATTTTTCTTCAATTCCTTCGTGGCTGCAGTTTTTTCCCTTTTTGAACTATCATATCCTGTAACGACTGATAGCCAAATATAATACCCCTATGCATGTAAAAATACTTTCATCCTTCCACTCCATAAGTCATACTTTAAACCATTATGACCATTAAACCGTGGTACTCCATTCTCAGAATAATCCATCATCTCCTTCCATTAGTTAAACTATTTCATGAAGGAACCCGCTTTGATACCAATTGTTGGATTACTGAGAGGGGGGGTGAATAAATAATAGAGAAATTTAATCATTTTTCACCATTAAATGAAAGTGTTATATTAATGTAGAATTATCATCCAATAGTTGCAGAGTAAATAAACAATGAACAAATGAAAAATCACACACATACACAATACACCAGTGTTTTACGTGGAAACCCAAAGTAGGAGAAAACCATAGAATGTTTTTTCTTATAGGTCTTTAAGAATTATATTCATTGGAAGCATAAAATTCATTTGTTTTCCATCTGCAACTGGAAGGAGGCTCCAACCCCCTAGTTTCTCAAACTACAACCTGAGGGAAGCTCCAAATCCCCAATTCTCTGGCTACAAACAGAAGGAGGCCACAACCCCCTATGTTCTCCAGCTATAACCGGAAGGTGGCTACAACCACCTATCCATTCCCCATGAAACCACCCTGATGTATAAGTATAATGATGGAACCACTGTCATACTATCACTATGATATATACCATTGTAAACATGCACCAATCAACTTGCACCAAAAAACCTGTACCAATAACAGGAACCATGCATCAACCATGCATCAACTTGTACCTCAACCTGTAATCAAACTGTATCATAAACAAGTGGATCAACCATTGAACAACCTATACAAAACAACCTGTAATCAACTTGTACCATAAAAAAGTGCATCACCCATGCATGAACCTGTAACTCAACCTATACCATGAACAAGTGCATCAACCATGCACCAAACCCATACAAATAACTTGTCACAACAACCTATCCAAACAACCTATCACAACAACCTAGATCATCAATATTATCAACCCAATCATATCTACTCACCAATATCAATCGCCAATACAACTTTCAAAGATGTGCATACACCAACCATAACACAACAATGCATAATCATCACCAAGATCAATATGTGCTTCTAATAATATACTAAGACACGTATGCTACATCATCCATAAACCATGTGTAAACAATACTACTAACAAGTGCATCCAACCATGTACCAAGTATGTATCAATCATGCATCAACTACTCATCAACTATGACTCGTCAAGATGTACCAACATCATCAACTATACACCTCATGTATGTGCCAACTCATCAACTACTTGTCTCAACAATGTACCCCACATGTACCTCAACCAAAATCCCTCACCAATTTCATCATCCAAATATGATTTGTAACTCTTTAATAGACCTGGTGTATATGATCACATCCCTACAAACCTTCCTTAACTTTAACAACAAGAGACTAGCATTTTCATCAAACTTTACTTTAGTCTCACATGACTAGTTTTGGATAAGTCAATAACCCTAACTTGAAATAATCATAAATATGTACCTGTAATGAATAAAGATATGAAAATAGTACGCAATGTTCTTTAGTGTGTTTTGTGAAATTCCTCCAATTTTCACTACTTGGAACCTCTCAGAAATGGAGTGATAGCAAAAATGACATACCTTGTTGAATTTTGTCTTATTCTAGAGAGTGAACTTGCAGAGCATTCCCTGCATGTAATATTTTTTGTATGGATCTGAAAATTGTAAACACAATACTAAAAACTGTACTCTAACCAAAAAATTGTGTCTCATTGAATTTGGATATGTTGTGAAGATGTTATGACATTTTTATCCTAAACACTTGTTTTAGACTAGTTTCAGGACTAGCCACAAACTCTATTTTCCATGGAGTGTAACTCAAAAAATACAGTGACCAACAAGATGAAATTTGTAAAATGACTACTTGGATATGTTTCCTCAATGGAATCCAAATTGCACGGTCTGAATCATTCTAGAAAACAAGTTATTGAAAAAATGGTGAGATGACCTGTAAATGACGTACCTTGGAAAGCATCATCAAAATAATTTATCCTTCCTTGAATTTCAGCTTTCTTTACTTCACCTTCCCTTTGAGCATTGCTTTGTTTTGAATGTGAACTGTTGTATGCACTGCATGTGTCCAAAAAATATTTTTCAATTTGGAATCCATTAGAATTGTTCGAGACATTTCCTGTGTAATTATCATCCATTATGATAATGTTCCTTTGTCTCTGGACCGCTCTTTGATTCAATATATGAATCCATGATCTCATCCATACTGTCCAAGACTCTACTTGTGCAACTGTCCATAATGCTGACCCATTTATCACTATACTATCATGAATTATTGATTAACCCATCAAATTGTACTTCTGCTAATTGATTGCTCTAGATCTATCTTCTCAAACTTTGCAAGATGCTCGAAGGATCGTTCTTTCTTCAGTCACAACTATCTCATAGACTCCCCCTATCTAATATTCATATTACCTGGGGGTCTCTAAGTCGGATGGCTCAGAAAAATTCATGTTATGATGTGTACTCATCATCATCTTCATTGGTAAATTCATCATCTCTCTGAGCTCTCACTTCTTTCTTTATGTCTGTGGATTCATCTTTCAATACAATGCCTGAAAGTAAAATATCTTGAACTTGTTCCTTATTTACCTGTCCTTTTTTTCTTTCAAATATTTTCCAAACCTTTATGTATCTGACATCTTTCTTTTTCTCTATAGAATTTTGTTCATCTCATTTTATTGCCATTCTTTCGATCTCTGGGACCTGGTCTTTGTTCACCCGTTCTTCGTGTTTTCTTATCCATACTTTCTTATATCTGATATTAATCTTCTCTTTCATGGAAGTATCGATCATGTTTCTACAATCACTAGCTATGTGTCCATAGTTATGAAATTTGTAACATTGAATGTTACGTGGGGCCACATACGCACTTCTTTCTTGAACATTTCTTTCATAATCATGATTGAAGCTTCTTTGTGGCTTGAACATGAATGATCTTCTTAAAGACGTATCTTCAATAGTTTTCTCAGATTCTGGTTGACCATGATTCCTTCCTTTGATTACTTCTGCATAAATCTTTCTATTTTTTTCATTCTTCTTTTCTAGCAACCTTGAGTGCTTCTCTTCATTCTCTATAAATGATGTGAATGTTTTTGTCTCTTCAATGTTCTTATTGAGCTTGACGATTTTACTTCTCAATGTGACGACTTCTTCTTCAATATTCTCAACCTCTTCTTCTTTCTTCATTATCTGCGACTTCATGACTTCTTTTGTTCTTTTCGCTTCTTCAAGCTGAATTTTTAATGTGATCAGTTCTTCTTCAAGTCATTTCTCTTATGGACCAAACTCTTCCTCAAGCTAGTTTAGATCGCTAGTTCTTTCCTTAATATGATCTGTCAATATATTCTCTCTCATTTCTTCTTCTTCCTTCTGTTCTTCTATGTTGGCATCCAAATACTTCTTTTGAAATTCAATATTTTCTTTTATCTTTCTAGCCTCTTCTAGTTGAGTTCTTAAGTTCTCGATTACATGTTGGGCTTCTTCATAAATGTGAACACTTTCCTTTTGTTTCATCAACTCTTTATTGAGTGACTTGTTTTCTTCTCTTTCTTTTCTTAGTTCATCTAAATCAATAATCAATTCTTCTTCATAAGTGTCTTCCTTTTCAATTAGTTTTTCTGTCTCATTTCCTTGATGGCATTCTATTTCAAGATGTCTGTGTTTTTCACAATCAAAGAAAAACAACATACCTCTGTTGATTATGTACTCTTCATCTTCCAAATCTGTTTCACATGGTGAACATATTTCTTCTTGATCTATACCTGTGTCTTCATTGGCATTTTTTGAATCTGCGATGGGTGATGAATATACGTCATGTAACTTATCCCAAATTTCTTTGGCTGATGAACATTTACCAACCTTTTCTCTTACCGGATTAGGTAATCCTTCCCAGATGAAATCCATTTCTATTTTGTTATTCTTCTTCAATTCCTTCTTGGCTGCAGTCTTTTCCCTTTTTGAACTATCATATCCTGTAATGACTAATAGCCAAATATAATACCCCTATGTATGTAAAAATACTTTCATCCTTCCACTTCGTAACTCATAATTTAAACCATTTTGACCATTAAATCGTGGTACTCCATTCTTATAATAATCTATCATCTCCTTCCCTTAGTTAAACTATTTCATGAAGGAACCCGCTCTGATACCAATTGTTGGATTACCGAGAGTGGGGGTGAATCAGTAATAGAGAAATTTAATCATTTTTCACCAGATCAATGTAGAATTATCATCCAATAGTTGCAGAGTAAATAAACAATGAACAAATGAGAAATCATACACATACACAATACACCAGTGTTTTACGTGGAAACCCAAAGCAGGAGAAAACCACATATTTTTTTTACTTATACGTCTTTAAGAATTATATTCATTGGAAGCACAAAATTCCTTTGTTTTCCAGTTGCAACTAGAAGGGGGCTTCAACCCCCTAGTTTCTCAAACTACAACCTGAGGTAAGCTCCAAATCCCAAATTCTCTGGCTACAACCAAAAGGAGGCTCTAACCCCCTATGTTCTCCGGCTACAACCAGAAGGTGGCTACAACAACCTGTGCATTCCCCATCCAACCACCCCGATGTATAAGTATAATGATGGAACCACTGTCACACTATCACTATGAAATATACCATTGTAAACCTACACCAATCAACTTGCACCAAAAAAATTGTACCAATAACATGAACCATGCATCAACTTGTACCTCAACCTGTAATCAAACTGTATCATAAACAAGTGCATCAACCATGCACCAAACTATACCAAACAAACTGTAATCAACCTGTACCATAAAAAAGTGCATCAACCATGCACAAACCTGTACCTCAACCTATACCATGAACAAGTGCATCAACCATGCACCAAACCTGTACAAATAACCTGTCACAACAACCTGTCCAAACAACCTATCAGAACAATCTGTATCATCAATATTATCAACCCAATCATATCTACTCACCAATATCAATCGCCAATAAAACTTTCAAAGATGTGTATCAACCAAGCATAACAAAACAACTCATAATCATCACCAAGATCAATACGTGCTTCTAATAATATACTAATACAAGTATGCTACATCATCCATAAACCATGTGTAAAAAATACTACTAACAAGTGCATCCAACCATATACCAATTCTGTATCATTCATGTATCAACTACTCATCAACTATGACTCATCAAGATGTACCAACATCATCAACTATACACCTCATGTAAGTGCCAACTCATCAACTACTTGTCTCAACCATGTACCCAACATGTACCTCAACCAAAATCCCTCACCAATTTCATCTTCCAAATATGATTTGTAACTCTTTAATAGACCTGGTGTATATGATCACATTACTACAAACCTTCCTTAACTTTAACAACAAGAGACTAGCATTTTCATCAAACTTCACTTTAGTCTCACATGACTAGTTTTGGATTAGTCAATAACCCTAACTTGAAATAATAATAAATATGTACCTGTAATGAATAAAGATATGAAATTAGTACACAGTGTTCTTCAATGTGTTTTGTGAAATTTCTCCAATTTTCACTACTTGGAACCTCTCAGAAATGGAGTTATAGCAAAAATGACATACCTTGTTGAATTTTGTCTTATTCTAGAGAGTGAACTTGCAGAGCATTCCCCGCACGAAATATTTTTTGTATGGATCTGAAAATTGTACACACAATACTACAAACTGTAGTCTAACCAAAATATTTGGTCTTACTAAATTTGGATATGTTGTGAAGATGTTATAACGTTTTTACCCTAAACACTTGTTTTAGACTAGTTTCAGGACTAGCCACAAACTCTATTTTCCACGGAGTGTAACTCCAAAAATACAACGACCCACAAGATGAAATTTTTACAACGGCTACTTGGATATCTTTCCTCAATGGAATCCAAATTGCACGGTCTGAATCATTCTAGAAAAAAAGTTATTGAGAAAATGGTGAGATGACCTGTAAATGACATACCTTGGAAAGCATCATCAAAATAATTTATCCTTCCTTGAATTTCATCTTTATTTACTTCACCTTCCCTCTGAGCATTGCTCTGTTTTGAATGTGAACTATTGTATGCACTACATGTGTCCAAAAATATCTTTAAATTTGGAAACCATTAGAAGTGTTCGAGACATTTCCTGTGTAATTATCATCAATTATGATAATGTTCCTTTGTCTTTGAACCACTCTTTGAACCAATATATGAATCCATGATCTCGTCTATACTATCCAAGACTCTACGTGTGCAACTGTCCATAATGCTGACCCATTTATCACTATACTATCATGAAGTCTTGATTAACCCATCAAATTGTACTTCTGCTAACTGATTTCTCTGGATCTATCTTCTCAAACTTTGCAAGATGCTCGAAGGATCATTCTTTGGTCTATCACAGCTATCACATAGACTCCCCATGTCTAATATTCATATTACCTGCGAGTCTCTAAGCTGGATGGCTCGGAAAAATTCATGTTCTGATGTGTACTCATCATCATCTTCATTGGTAAATTCATCATCTCTTTGAACTCTGACTTCTTTCTTTCTGTCTGTGGATTCATCTTTCACTACAATGCCTGAAAGTAAAATCTCTTGAACTTGTTCCTTATTTACCTGTCCTTCTTTTCTTTCAGTTATTTTCCAAACCTTTATGTATCTTGCATCTTTCTTTTTCTCTGTAGAATTTTGTTCATCTCTTTTTATTGCCAATCTTGCGATCTTTGGGACCTGGTCTTTGTTCACCTGTTCTTCACGTTTGCTTATCCATACTTTCTTATATCTTATATCAATCTTCTCTTTCATGGAAGTATGGATCATGCTTCTACAATCACTAGTTATGTGTCCATAGTTATGAAATTTGTAACATTCAATGTTACGTGGGGCCACATATGCACTTCTTTGTTGAACATTTCTTTCATAATCCTTGTAATCTGCAACCTTATGTCCAAAATTAGTATAATAAAAACAATTACCATTAACGAAATTTGCATACCTGGGAGTGAATGATCTTCTTTGTGGTGTACACCTTTTGAATTTATGCCTTGACTGGTCATGATCATGATTGAAGATTCTTTGTGGCTTGAACATGAATGAACTTCTTAAAGATGTATCTTCAACATTTTTCTTAGATTATGGTTGACCATGATTCCTTCCTTTTATTACTTCTACATAACTCTTTCTATTTTTTTCATTCTTCTTTTCTAGGAACCTTGAGTGCTTCTCTTCATTCTCTATAACTGATGTGGATGTTTATGTCTCTTCAATGTTCTTATTGATCTTGACGATTTTACATCTTAATGTGACAACTTCTTCGTCAAGCTTCTCAACCTATTCTTCTTTCTTCATTATCTGAGACTTCATGACTTATTTTGTTCTTTTCACTTCTTAAAGTTGAATTTTTAATGTGACTAGTTCTTCTTCAAGCCATTTCTCTTATGGACCAAACTCTGCCTCAAGCTAGTTTAGATTGCTAGTTCTTTCATTAAGATGATCTATCAATATATTCTCTATCATTTCTTCTTCTTCCTTCTATGCTTCTATGTTGGCTTCCAAATACTACTTTTGATATTCAAGATTTTCTTTTATCTTTCTAGCCTCTTCTAGTTGAGTTCTTAAGTTCTCGATTACATGTTGGGCTTCTTCAAAAATGTGAACACTTTCCTTTTGTTTCATCAACTCTTTCTTGAGTGACTTTTTTTCTTCTCTTTCTTTTCTTAGTTCATCTAAAGCACTAATCAATTCTGCTTCATAATTGTCTTCCTTTTCAATTAGTTTTTCTGTCTCATTTCCTTGATGGCATTCTATTTCAAGATGTCTGTGTTTTTCACAATTAAAGAAAAACAACATACCTCTGTTGATTATGTACTATTCATCTTCTGAATATGTTTCACATGGTGAACATATTTCTTCTTGATCTGTACCTGCGTCTTCATTGGCATTTTCTAATTCTGTGATGGGTTAAGAAAATATATCATGTAACTTATCCCAAAGATCTTTGGTTGATGAACATTTACCAACCTTTTCTCTTACCGGATTAGGTAATCCTTCCCAAATGAAATCCATTGCTATTTTGTTATTCTTCTTCAATTCCTTCTTGGTTGCAGTCTTTTCCCTTTTTGAACTATCATATCCTGTAACGACTGATAGCCAAATATAATACCCCTATGCATGTAAAAATACTTTCATCCTTCCACTCCATAACTCATACTTTAAACCATTCTAACCATTAAATCGTGGTACTCCATTCTTAGAATAATCCATCATCTCCTTCCATTGTTTAAACTGTTTCATGAAGGAACCCACTATGATTCCAATTGTTGGATTACTGAGAGGGGGGGTGAATCAGTAATAGAGAAATTTAATCATTTTTCACCATAAATACAAGTGTTATAATAATGTAATTATCATCCAATAATTGTAGAGTAAATAAACAATGAACAAATGAGAAATCACACACATACACAATACACTAGTATTTTACGTGGAAACCCAAAGTAGAAGAAAAACACAGAATGTTTTTTCTTATACATATTTAAGAATTATATTCATTGGAAGCACAAACTTCATTTGTTTTCCAGCTGCAACTGGAAGGAGGCTCCAACCCTCTAGTTTCTCAAACTACAACCTCCGGGAAGCTCCAAATCCCCAATTCTCTGGCTACAACCAAAAGGAGGCTACAACCCCCTATGTTCTCCGGCTACAACCGGAAGGTGGCTACAACCACCTATCCATTCCCCATACAACCACTCTGATGTATAACTATAATGATGGAACCATTGTCACACTATCACTATGAGATATATTGTTGTAAACCTGCACCAAAAAACCTATACCAATAACATGAACCATGCATGAACCATGCATCAACTTGTACCTCAACCTGTAATCAAACTGTATCATAAACAAGTGCATCAACCATGCACCAACCTATACAAAACAACCTGTAATCAACCTGTACCATAAAAAAGTGCATCATCCATGCACGAACCTGTACCTTAACCTGTACCATGAACAAGTGCATTAACCATGCACCAAACCTGTACAAATAACCTGTCACAACAACCTGTCCAAACAACCTATCACAACAACCTGTGTCATCAATATTATCAACCAAATCATATTTACTCACCAATATCAATCGCCAATACAACTTTCAAAGATGTGCATCAACCAACCATAACACAACAACTCATAATCATCACCAAGATCAATATGTGATTCTAATAATATACTAATACAAGTATGCTACATCATCCATAAACCATGTGTAAACAATACTACTAACAAGTGCATCCAACCATGTACCAAGTATGTACCAATCATGCATCAACTACTCATCAACTATGACTCATGAATATGTACCAACATCATCAACTATACACCTCATTTATGTGCCAACTCATCAACTACTTGTCTCAACCATGTACCCAACATGTACCTCAACCAAAATCCCTCACCAATTTCATCATCCAAATATGATTTGTAACTCTTTAATAGACCTGGTGTATATGATCACATGCCTACAAACCTACCTTAACTTTAACAACAAGAGACTATCATTTTCATCAAACTTTACTTTAGTCTCACATGACTAGTTTTGGATTAGTCAATAATCCTAACTTAAAATAATCATAAATATATACCTGTAATGAATAAAGATATGAAAATAGTACATAGTGTTCTTCAGTGTGTTTTGTGAAATTCCTCCAGTTTTAACTACTTGGAACCTCTCAGAAATGGAGTTATAGCAAAAATGACATACCTTGTTCAATTTTGTCTTATTCTAGAGAGTGAACTTGTAGAGCGTTCCCCGCACGGAATATTTTTTGTATGGATCTAAAAATTGTACACACAATACTACAAAATGTACTCTAACCAAAATATTTGGTCTTACTGAATTTGGATATGTTTTGAAGACGTGATGACGTTTTTACCCTAAACACTTGTTTTAGACTAGTTTCAGGACTAGCCACAAACTCTATTTTCCACGTAGTGTAACTCCAAAAATAGCGACCCACAAGATGAAATTTGTACAACGGCTACTTGTATATGTTTCCTCAATGGAATCCAAATTGCATGATCTAAAACATTATAGAAAAGAATTTATTGAGAAAATGGTGAGATGACCTATAAATGACATACCTTGGAAAGAATCATCAAAAAATTTTATCCTCCCTTGAATATCAGCTTTCTTTACTTCACCTTCCCTATGAGCATTGCTCTGTTTTGAATGTGAACTATTGTATGCACTGCATGTATCCAAAAAATATCTGTCAATTTGGAATCCATTAGAACTATTCGAGACATTTCCTGTGTAATTATCATCCATTATGATAATGTTCCTTTGTCTTTGAACCACTCTTTGAACCAATATATGAATCCATTATCTCATCCATCCTATCCAAGACTCTACTTGTGCAACTATCCATAATGCTGACCCATTTATCACTATACTATCATGAAGTCTTGATTAACCCATCAAATTGTACTTCTGCTAACTGATTTCTCTAGATCTATCTTCTCAAACTTTGCAAGATGCTCGAAGGATCGTTCTTTGGTCTGTCATAGCTATCTCATAGACTCTCCCTGTCTAATATTCATATTACCTGGGAGTCTCTAAGCCGGATGGCTCAGAACAATTCATGTTCTGATGTGTACTCATCATCATCTTCATTGGTAAATTCATCATCTCTCTGAGCTCTTACTTCTTTCTTTCTATCTATGGATTCATCTTTCACTACAATGCCTGAAAGTAAAATCTCTTGAACTTGTTCCTTATTTACTTGTCCTTCTTTTCTTTCAGTTATTTTCCAAACTTTTATGTATATGGCATCTTTCTTTTTCTCTGTATAATTTTGTTCATCTCATTTTATTGCCAATCTTGTGATCTTTGGGACCTGGTCTTTGTTCACCCATTCTTCGTGTTTTCTTATCCATACTTTCTTATATCTCATATCAATCTTCTCTTTCATGGAATTATTGATCATGCTTCTACAATCACTAGCTATGTGTCCATAGTTATGAAATTTGTAACATTCAATGTTACATGGGGCCACATATGCACTTTTTTCTTGAACATTTCTTTCATAATCCTTGTAATCTGCAACCTTATGTCAAAAATTAGTACAATAAAAGCAATTACCATAAAAGAAATTTGCATACCTGGGAGTGAATGTTCTTCTTTGTGGTGTACACCTTTTGAATGTATGCCTTGCTTGGTCATGATCATAATTGAAGCTTCTTTGTGGCTTGAACATGAATGATCTTCTTAAAGATGTATCTTCAACAGTTTTCTTATATTATGGTTGACCATGATTCCTTCCTTTGATTACTTTGACATAACTCTTTCTATTTTTTTCATTCTTCTTTTCTAGCAACCTTGAGTGCTTCTCTTCATTCTCTATAATTGATGTCGATGTTTATGTCTCTTCAATGTTCTTATTGAGCTAGACGATTTTACTTCTCAATGTGACAACTTCGTCTTCAATCTTCTAAACCTCTTCTTCTTTCTTCATTATCTAAGACTTCATGACTTATTTTTCTCTTTTCGCTTCTTCAAGCTAAATTTTTAATTTGACTAGTTCTTCTTCAAGTCATTTCTCTTCTGGACCAAACTTTTCCTCAAGCTAGTTTAGATTGCTAGTTCTTTCCTTAAGATGATTTATCAATATATTCTCTCTCATTTCTTCCTCTTTCTTCTGTGCTTCTATGTTGGCTTACAAATATTGCTTTTGATATTCAATATTTTCTTTTATCTTTCTAGCCTCTTCTAGTTGAGTTCTTAAGTTCTCGATTACATGTTGGGCTTATTAAAAAATGTGAACACTTTCCTTTTGTTTCATCAACTCTTTCTTGAGTGACTTTTTTTCTTCTCTTTCTTTTCTTAGTTCATCTAAAGCACTAATCAATTATGCTTCATAATTGTCTTCCTTTTCAATTAGTTTTTTTGTCTCATTTCCTTGATGGCATTCTATTTCAATATGTTTGTGTTTTTCACAATTAAAGAAAAACAACATACCTATCTTGATTATGTACTCTTCATCTTCCGAATTTGTTTCACATGGTGAACATATTTCTGATTGATCTGTACCTGCGTCTTCTTTGGCATTTTCTGAATCTGCGATGGGTTAAGAATATGTGTCATGTAACTTATAACAAATTTCTTTGGCTGATGCAAATTTACCAACCTTTTCTCTTACCAGATTACGTAATCCTTCCCAGATGAAATCCATTGCTATGTTGTTATTCTTCTGCAATTCCTTCTTGGTTGCAGTCTTTTCCCTTTTTGAACTATCATATCCTGTAACGACTGATAGCCAAATATAATACCCCTATGCATGCAAAAATATGTTCATCCTTCCACTCCATAACTCATACTTTAAACCATTCTGACCATTAAATCGTGGTACTCCATTCTCAGAATAATCCATCATCTCCTTCCATTGGTTAAACGGTTTCATGAAGGAACCCGCTCTGATACCAATTGTTGGATTACTGAGAGGGGGCGTGAATCGGTAATAGAGAAATTTAATCCCTTTTCACCATAAAATGTAAGTGTTATATCCATGTAGAATTATCATCCAATAGTTGCAGAGTAAATAAACAATGAAAAAATGACAAATCACACACATACACAATACACCAGTATTTTACGCGCAAACCCAAAGTAGGAGAAAACCACATAATGTTTTTTTTTATACGTCTTTAAAAATTATATTCATTGGAAGCACAAACCTCTTTTGTTTTCCAGTTGCAACTGGAAGGAGGCTCCAACCCTCTAGTTTCTCAAACTACAATCTGAGGGAAGCTCCAAATCCCCAATTCTCTGGCTACAACCAGAAGGAGGCTACAATCCCCTATGTTCTCCAGCTACAACCACCTGTCCATTCCCCATCCAACCACTCTGATGTATAAGTATAATGATGGAACCACTATCAGACTATCACTATGAGATATATCGTTGTAAACCTGCACCAATCAACTTGCACCAAAAAACCTGTACCAATAATATTAACCATGTATCAACCATGCATCAACTTGTACCTTAACCTCTAATCAAATTGTATCATTAACAAGTGCATCAACCATACACCAACCTGTACCAAACAACATGTAATCAACCAGTACCAAAAAAAAGTGCATCAACAATGCATGAACTTGTACTTCAACTTATACCATGAACAAGTGCATAAACCATGCACCAAACTTGTACAAATAACCTGTCACAACAACCTATCCAAACAACCTATCACAACAACCTGTGTCATCAATATTATCAACCAAATCATATCTACTCACCAATATCAATTGCTAATACAACTTTCAAAGATGTGCATCAGCCAAGTATAACACAACAACTCATAATCATCACCAAGATCAATATGTGCTTCTAATAATATACTAAGACAAGTATGCTACATCATCCGTAAACCATGTGCAAACAATACTACTAACAAGTGAATCCAACCATGTACCAAGTATGTACCAATCATGCATCAACTACTCATCAAGATGTACCAACATCATCAACTATACACCTCATATATGTGCCAACTCATCAACTACTTGTCTCAACCATGTACCCAACATGTACCTCAACCAAAATCCCTCACCAATTTCATCATCCAAATATGATTTGTAACTCTTTAATAGACCTAGTGTATATGATCACATGCCTACAAACCTTCCTTAACTTTAACAATAAGAGACTAGCATCTTCATCAAACTTTACTTTAGTCTCACATGACTAGTTTTGGATTAGTCAATAACCCTAACTTGAAATAATCATAAATATGTACATGTAATGAATAAAGATATGAAAATAGTACACAGTGTTCTTCAATGTTTTTTGTGAAATTCCTCCAGTTTTCACTACTTGGAACCTCTCGGAAATGGATTTATAGTAAAAATGACATACCTTGTTGAATTTTGTCTTATTCTAGAGAGTGAACTTGCAGAGCGTTCCCCCCATGGAATATTTTTTGTATAGATCTAAAAATTGTACACACAATACTAAAAATTTTACTCTAACCAAAATATTTGGTCTTACTGAATTTGGATATGTTGTGAAGACATTATGACATTTTTACCCTAAACACTTGTTTTAGACTAGTTTCAGGACTAGCCACAAACTCTATTTTCCATGGAGTATAACTCCAAAAATACAATGACCCAAAAGATGAAATTTGTACAATGGCTACTTGGATATGTTTCCTGAATGGAATCCAAATTGTACAGTCTGAATCATTCTAGAAAACAAGTTATTCAGGACATGGTGAGACGGCCTGTAAATGACATACCTTGGAAAGCATCATCAAAATAATTTATCCTCCCTTGAATTTCAGCATTCTTTACTTCACCTTCCCTCTGAGAATTGCTCTGTTTTGAATGTGAACTATCGTATGCACTACGTGTGTCTAAAAAATATCTGTCAATTTGGAATCCATTAGAATTGTTCGAGATATTTCCTGTGTAATTACCATCCATTATGATAATGTTCCTTTGTCTCTGAACCACTCTTTGAACCAATATATGAATCCATGATCTCGTCCATACTGTCCAAGACTATACTTGTGCAACTGTCCATAATGCTGACCCATTTATCACTATACTATCATGAAGTGTTGATTAACCCATCAAATTGTACTTCTACTAACTGATTGCTCTAGATCTATCTTCTCAAACTTTGCAAGATGCTCGAAGGATCGTTCTTTGGTCTGTCACAACTATCGCATAGACTCCCCCTGTCTAATATTCATATTACCTGGGAGTCTCTAAGTTGGATGGCTCAGAACAATTCATGTTATGATGTGTACTCATCATCATCTTCATTGGTAAATTCATCATCTCTCTAAGCTCTCAATTTTTTCTTTCTATCTGTGGATTCATATTTCACTACAATGTTTGAAAGTAAAATCTCTTGAACTTGTTCCTTATTTACTTGTCCTTCTTTTCTTTCAGTTATTTTCCAAACCTTTATGTATCTGGCATCTTTCTTTTTCTCTGTAGAATTTTTTTTATCTCATTTTATTGCCAATCTTGCGATCTCTGGGACATTGTCTTTGTTCACCCGTTCTTCATGTTTTCTTATCCATACTTTCTTATATCTCATATAAATCTTCTCTTTCATGTAAGTATCGATCATGCTTCTACAATCACTAGCTATGTGCCCATAGTTATGAAATTTGTAACATTCAATGTTACGTGGGGCCACATATGCACTTCTTTCTTGAACATTTCTTTCATAATCCTTGTAATCTGCAACCTTATGTCAAAAATTAGTACAATAAAAACAATGACCATAAATGAAATTTGCATACATGGGAGTGAATGATCTTCTTTGTGGTGTACACCTTTTGAATTTATGCCTTGACTGGTCACGATCATGATTGAAGCTTCTTTGTGGCTTGAACATGAATGATCTTATTAAAGATGTATCTTCAACAGTTTTCTTAGATTATGGTTGACCATGATTCCTTCCTTTGATTACTTCTACATAACTCTTTCTATTTTTTTCATTCTTCTTTTCCAACAACCTTGAGTGCTTCTCTTCATTCTCTATAACTGATGTGGATGTTTATCTCTCTTCAATTTTCTTATTGAGCTTGACGATTTTACTTCTCAATGTAACAACTTCTTCTTCAAGCTTCTCAACCTCTTCTTCTTTCTTCATTATCTGAGACTTCATGGCTTATTTTGTTCTTTTTGCTTCTTCAAGCTGAATTTGTAATGTGACTAGTTCTTCTTCAAGTCATTTCTCTTCTAGACCAAACTCTGCCTCAAGCTAGTTTGGATTGCTAGTTCTTTCCTTAAGATGATCTATCAATACATTCTCTCTCATTTCTTCTTCTTCCTTCTGTGCTTCTATGTTGGATTCCAAATACTACTTTTGATATTCAAGATTCTCTTTTATCTTTCTAGCCTCTTCTAGTTGAGTTCTTAAGTTCTCGATTACATGTTGGTCTTCTTCAAAAATGTGAACACTTTCCTTTTGTTTCTTCAACTCTTTCTTGAGTGACTTGTTTTCTTCTCTTTCTTTTCTTAGTTCATCTAAAGTACTAATCAATTCTGCTTCATAATTGTCTTCCTTTTCAATTAGTTTTTCTGTCTCATTTCCTTGATGGAATTCCATTTCAAGATGTTTGTGTTTTTCACAATTAAAGAAAAACAACATACCTCTGTTGATTATGTACTCTTCATCTTTCAAATCTGTTTCACATGGTGAACATGTTTCTTCTTTATTTGTACCTGCGTATTCTTTGGCATTTCTTGAATCTGCGATGGGTGAAGAATATATGTCATGTAACTTATCCCAAAGTTCTTTGGCTGATGAAAATTTACCAACCTTTTCTCTTACTGGATTAGGTAATCCTTCCCAGATGAACTCCATTGCTATTTTGTTATTCTTCTTCAATTCCTTCTTGGCTGCAGTCTTTTCCCTTTTTGAACTATCATATCTTGTAACGAATGATAGCCAAATATAACACCCCTATGCATGTAAGAATACTTTCATCCTTCCACTCCATAACTCATACTTTAAACCATTCTGACCATTAAATCGTGGTACTCCATTCTCAGAATAATCCATCATCTCCTTCCATTGGTTACACTGTTTCATGAAGGAACCTGCTCTGATATCAATTGTTGGATTACTGAGAGGGGGGGTGAATCAATAATAGAGAAATTTAATCATCGTTCGCCATAAAATTCAAGTGTTATATCAATGTAGAATTATCATCCAATAGTTGCAGAGTAAATAAACAATGAACAAATGAGAAATCACACACATACACAATACACCAGTATTTTACGTGGAAACCCAAAGAAGGAGAAAACCACAGAATGTTTTTTCTTATACGTCTTTAAGAATTGTATTCATTGGAAGCACAAACTTCCTTTGTTTTCTAGCTGCAATTGGAAGGAGGCTCCAACCCTCTAGTTTCTCAAACTACAAACTGAGGGAAGCTCCAAATCCCCAATTCTCTGGCTACAACCAAAAGGAGGCTACAACCCCCTATGTTCTACAAATACAACTGTAAGGTGGCTACAACCACCTATCCATTCCCCATCTAACCACTATGATGTATAAGCATAATGATGGAACCAATGTCACAATATCACTATGAGATATACCATTGTAAACCTGCACCAATCAACTTGCACCAACAAACTTGTACCAATAACATGAACCATGCATCAACCCTGCATCAACTTGTAGCTCAACCTGTAATCAAACTGTATCATAAACAATTGCATCAGCCATGCACCAACCTGTACCAAACAACCTGTAATCAACCTGTACCATAAAAAAGTGCATCAACCATGCACGAACCTGTACCTCAATCTGTACCATGAACAAGTACATCAACCATGCACCAAACCTATACAAACAACCTGTCACAACAACATGTCCAAACAACCTATCACAGCAACTTGTATCATCAATATTATCAAGCAAATCATATCTACTCACCAATATCAATCGCCAATACAACTTTCAAATATGTGCATCAACCAATCATAACACAACAACTCATAATCATCACCAAGATCAATATGTGTTTCTAATAATATACTAAGACAAGTATGCTACATCATCCATAAACCATGTGTAAACAATACTACTAACAAGTTCATCCAACCATGTACCAAGTATGTACCAATCATGCATCAACTACTCATCAACTATGACTCATCAAGATGTACCAACATCATCAACTATACACCTCATGTATGTGCCAACTCATCAACTACTTGTCTCAACCATGTACCCAACATGTACCTGAACCAAAATCCCTCACCAATTTCATCATCCAAATATGATTTGTAACTCTTTAATAGACCTGTTGTATATGATCACATCCCTATAAACCTTCTTTAACTTTAACAACAAGAGACCAGCATTTTCATCAAACTTTACTTTAGTCTCACATGACTAGTTTTGGATTAGTCAATAACCCTAACTTGAAATAATCATAAATATGTACCTGTAATGAATAAAGATATGAAAATAGTACACAATGTTCTTCAATGTGTTTTGTGAAATTACTCTAGTTTTCACTACTGGGAACCTCTCAGAAATGGAGTTATAGCAAAAATGACATACCTTGTTGAATTTTGTCTTATTCTAGAGAGTGAACTTGTAGAGCGTTCCCCACACAGAATATTTTTTGTATGGATCTGAAAATTGTATACAGAATACTATAGACTGTACTCTAACCAAAATATTTGGTCTTACTGAATTTGGATATGTTGTGAAGACGTTATGGCATTTTTACCCTAAACACTTGTTTTAGACTAGTTTCAGGACTAGCCACAAACTCTATTTTCCATGGAGTGTAACTCCAAAAATACAATGACCCACAAGATGAAATTTGTACAATGGCTACATGGATATGTTTCCTCAATGGAATCCAAATTGCACAGTCTGAATCATTCTAGAAAACAAGTTATTGAGAAAATGGTGAGATGACCTGTAAATGACATACCTTGGAAAGAATCATCAAAATAATTTATCCTCCCTTGAATTTCAGCTTTCTTTACTTCACCTTCCCTCTTAAATTTGGCTTAGATATCCTTTAGTTACCTCATTTACCTGTAGATATTCAATATTCTCAATTGTTATTAAAATGAGAGAGTGTTTCCTCTTATTTATACTTTCGTGTAGCTTCCTCAAGGGGTTACATTTTAACCATCTTAACCCACTTTCCTTATTTTAGGGTTAACCAACTTCTAACCACTTGTCCAATTAGTAATTTATTCATTAACTTTATTATTTTAATAATTTATTTTGTATCCAATTAGACTTATAGTACACTCATCACTTCACTTTATTATTTACCTTATAAAATGTCTTAAACCACTTTGACCTTTTGGGGCTTCTGGATGACTCATGAGGGTTCTCCACCTCACATGTCCATAACTCTCTAACCGTGAGGAGTTATATGACGTTCCACATACCACTGGAAATTTAATGACATGTTTTATCAATATATAATAGTCTTACCTGCAAATATATCAAAACTTGTACCATTATCCATCAAACAAACTTGGGTCCATTACCCAAACCTTGGTTCTCCAACTTCACATGGACATAACTCTCTAACCATGAGGAGTTATGTGGCGTTCCACATACCACTGAAAATGGCATGACATGTACTACCCATATAGAATATTCTTACCTCAAAATGTATTAAAACACCATTATACATCAAACAAACTTGGGTCCATTACCCAAACCATTATGCGACCAAAATTCGCTACCAGACTTTCTGCAAGGGTTGACATCAATCACTAAAAGTTGACATCAATCTACAATATCACTCTCCAATGATTAACATTAGTGACAACCAACAATCCATACCAACTGTCCATCAACCTAAGCCAACTATCTGACAAAAGGATCTCTCCAGTGGAGGAGCCGAGCTCTTAGAAGGGGAAAGAACAAGTAACATGTCCTAAAATTCAGAGAGGCATAAAGAAATAACCTCAAGATGATGCATTAAGAGCATAATTACCATAGAGGGGACATTTTCCTATGTGGTACGCTTCCAAATTACTCCTGAAGGCCTCCTAAATGAGGTCTCCATCAACCTCATGTGGTGAAAGCTTCTATCACATAAATCTACAATAAATGGTCTCCTCATTAAATGAAGTCGAAAGGAGAGGCGATAGGTTAAGGCGGTGGTTAACTATATGTTGAAACGTGCGGCACCCCATCCAAAAAATATAGTATATAATGTTAGTGAAATATAAATATTATAATAATATTTCTTATCATTATTATTTATTATCATTTAAAACTATTTTTTAAATAGATACTATGGAATTTATGCATAATGTTCATTTTACAAAACTCACTTTCTTGAAAACCATGAAAACCAAATAATTCTAAAACTTGATATAACTATTTTTTTATCGGATATATCAAAATTGTTCTATTCATTGATCGTTATCATTTTCATATATAAAGTAGTTGTTTTATAATTATTTATTTTCATATAACATACAATTGAATTCATATAACATAGAAATACATATGATGCTAGGGAATTTGGATAACCTCAATTTATTAGAATTTATAGTTTCAAGTCTTCAAATCTTTGTATTAGAATTTACAGTTTTTCTTTGAAATATATTATATTATATTTTAATCTTCAAACTTCACTATTTTTTTTTATACGATATAAAAAAAACTATTCTATTCAGAGTTGAAAGATTAAAAGTAATTATCATATTATTAAATGTCATTTTATAGTTTATAGTTGAAAGATAAATGAAAACATAAATGTTATAGTTTAAATATAAAGAATGTTATATAAATGTTATAATGTTAATTATTTTAGAATAATTTTTTCACGGAGCATAAAACTAAATATCGTTTTGTTTTATATGTAATATCATTGGAAACTTATAGTGTTTCATTTTTAGATTGATATTGTTTACTTACTGTGAAAATATCTTCTTCTTTTTCTCTAGAAGTCATCCTATTGTTTGCATTAAATATTTTATTGATGTGACATGATTAAAAAGGATATTTCAAGTCAACGTTCTCCACCCTAGAAGATAAAACCTTTCAAAGCATGAACTGAAAGAAGAGATAGAAAAAATAATTAAATAAATGATAGACAAAATATTTTTTTTAATGGTTTTAATACATATGGAAAAAGATGTTGAGGTTTTTGTATAATTTATGATAAATTGGAAGATGCACTAAAGTATTAGCCAAGATCTAGATTGGTCAAAAAAGTGAAAGGGAGTGTGCCTCCAATTAGGATATTTTGCAATACCTTGGATATTTTGCAGTTTCTTCAATCGGTAGCATCATAATTATGCGCATTTTTTTTATTATTAAATTCCTCTTCTATGACTTGAACAACTCATTATGTGGTAATGCAACTAAAATTCAGGTATTAACACGAATGCATTTTGGAGTATACAATCCAATCATTCAAGATATTTTCGAGCTCATTCCCAACATTATTATATACCCCATTTTTCCAAATATAGATTCAGTTGTTGATGTATCGATTGGTTCTAGTGCAAGAAGAGATATGAGGATGCAAAGTATGAGCCATAATCTAGATTTCTTAAAAATTTGAAGGGGT
>ML789809.1:702646-716811 GCA_009831015.1 Picea engelmannii
CGATCTATTAATTTAATTAATCATTTTATTATTTTAATTAATCAAGATTGTCTTTTCGGAGTTTCGTTAATCAAGAATTCGGGGTTCGGGAAATCGGGGGTCGGGAGGTCGGGACTTCTGATGTTGTGAGAATTTATATTTGCAGAATCGCGAATGTTGATTTCCCGATGTAATTAATTACCCTTAATCATACTTAGCAATAATTTAAATCACTCTTAAACTTCCCTCAAACATCAATTACGATCGGAGATCAGGAAATCGGAGAAAACGATGTTAACTTTATTTGTTCTTTCAAAACTGCGAAACGCGATTTCCCGATGTGATTAGTTCAAAATTGAAACTTATTTTAAAATGATAATTGAATTAAAGACGAGTTAATTACGTATTAACGTATTGGGAAATCGGGGGTCGGGGTTTCATGACTTAATATGCAATGAGATTTGTTCTTCCCAGATAGAGAACTCCGATATCCCGATATGTTTTAAAATTCTTAAGTTTTGTCGTTTAAGTTCATTTTTTATATTATTCGGAAAAGTATTTGGGCATTCATTGATTAATTTTCAACCATCTTTTTCCTGAAATAAACCCCAAGTGTATTTCAGATTCATTAAGTATGAAAATTTTTGTTTTATAACGATTTTAAATGGTGCAAAGACTCCAGGATATCAAGCATTTTGTTCTTAAAGTAAAAATTTAAGTTTTGTTTCAACAGAACTCATGTCAATAACATGTGTAGGATCACTAATATAATGTCTCAAAACAGATACATGAAAAACATCGTGCATATGCCTCAAAGAATCAAGCAAGGCTAGTCGATAGGCCACGGGCCCCTTTCTCTCCACAATATCGAAAGGTCCCATGAACCTAGGAGAGATTTTCTCTCCCTTTCCAAACTTGATCAAACTCTTATGCAATTTAACCCATAAGAATACTCGATCACCAACCTCATAACTACGGTCGACACGGTGCGCATCGGCATAACTCTTCTGTCAATCCTGCGCTTCTTTAATCCTTTGTCTTATCATTTGCATTTTCTCTTCCATTTCTTGGATCGCTTCTGGTCCCACTAGGACCCTATCATCGAGTCGATCCCAACTCAAAGGCATTTGACACTGTCGCCCGTAAAGAAACTCGAAAGGCGCCATCTTAATGGTGCTTTGGTAACTGTTGTTATAAGCGAATTTCACCAATGGTAAGAATTCTTCCCAATTCTTTTGTTGGTCCATCATGTACATGCGCAACATGTCCTCCAAGGTCTGGTCCGTTCGTTCAGTATACCCATCAATCTCCGGGTGATACGCAGTACTAAAGTTAAGTTGGGTTCCCAAGGCCTCTTGGAAACTCATCCAAAATCATCCAGTAAACATTGTTCCTCGATCAGATATAATCCTCTTAGGCATGCCATGCAGCCTCAAAATCTCACTAATGAAAACTCTAGCTATGTCAGGTGCCTGATACGTCGTATGCATAGGAATAAAGTGAGCACTCTTCGTCAAATTTTCTACTACTACAAAAATCGATCCATGTCTCCTTTCCATCAGTGGAAATCCAATAATAAAATCCATCGAAATAACCTCCCATTTTGATTCTGGAATAGCGTGTGGTTGTAGTAATCCTGCTAGGTGTCTATGTTCAGCCTTTAACTGTTGACATTCTAGACATTTGGCCACACAGTTGACTATGTCTACCTTCAATCCCTTCCAGAAGAATAAGGGTTTAAGGTATGCCCTCATCTTCGTGACTCCCAGGTGAGCCATGTAGATGACTCTATGAGCCTTGCTTAGGATCAACATCCTCAACTCGTCGTTCAGCGGTACGTAAATCCGATTTTTAAACCTTAATAAACCATCACTATCAAACGAAAATCCTTCAAATCTAGGTACCATCATTGTGTTTTGTCCGATCAAACCCTTGACCACTTTGTACCAGTCATCGTCACGTTGTAAAGTTAGAATATTTTCACATAGATTCGTCTGAAGAGGCAGCACCGAAAAGACGCATGGTCTCCGACTAGATGCATCTGCCACTCGGTTCATTATTCCTTTTATGTAAGTAATCTCGAAGTCATAATCGTTAAGCAATTTCAACCAACGTCGTTGTCACGCGTTCAGGTCGCTTTGCGTAAATATGTGTTGTAGTCCATAGTAGTCAGTCTTTAGTTCAAATTTTCATCCAACAAGGTAGTGTCTCCAAACCTTCAAGGCATATACGATGGCTAACAACTCCAAATTGTGCGTTGCATAGTTCTCCTCGTGCCTTCTCAGTTTCCTCAAGATGTAAGCGATCACTCGTCCATCTTGCATCAAGACTCCACCTAAGCCTTCCTTTGATGCGTCAGTGCATACCAAGAAGTCCATGTCCATGTCAGGGACCTTTAGTATTGGTGTTGATGTCAACAACTCCTTGAGCCTCCAAAATGCTTCCACGCATTTCTCGGTCCAAACAAACTTCTTGTTTTTCTTCTACAATTCTGTGATCAGATTTGCTATCTACAAAAACCCCTCGATGAACCTTCGATAGTATCCTGTTAAACCCATGAAGTTACGAACTTCCGGGACATTCTTCGGCGCAGGCCATTCCATAATAGCCTCGACCTTTGTTGGATCCACAGTGATGCCTTCGTCGGAGATGACATGCCCTAAGTAGTGAATCTTCGATTGATAAAATGAGCATTTGGAAAACTTCCCATACAATTTGTGCTCTCGCAGACACTATAGTACCAAGTGCAAGTGTTCTTCATGATCCTCCATCATTCGAGAGTAAATTAAAATATCGTCAATGAATACTTGGACGAACTTGTCCAAGTACTCATAGAACACCCCGTTCATCAAACTCATAAATACCCCTGGGGCATTTTTTAGTCCAAATGGTAAAATAGTAAACTCGTAATGTCCAAACCTCATCTGAAAGGTGGTCTTAGGGACGTCATCTTCCTTAATTCATAACTGGTGGTAACCTGATTGCAAATCGATCTTTGAGAACATCGTCTCACCCTTCATCTAATCGAACAAATCATCAATCCTCGACAACGGATATTGATTCTTGATCATGGCTTTGTTCAATTGACAATAGTCAATGCATAGCCTCCATGACCCATCCTTCTTTCATATGAAAATAACAGGCGCACCCCACAGTGACACACTTGGACGTATCAGTCCCAGGTCGAGCAATTCCTTTAGTTGGATTCTCAACTCCTGTAACTCCGGGGTCGACATCCGATAAGGCATTCTCACTATCGGTTTAGTCCCCAGTTTTAGGTCTATGGTAAACTTCAATTCCCTATCCGGCAGCTTCCCAAGTAACTCCTCTGGAAATACGTCCGCAAACTCTCTCACCACTGAAAGGTGTTCTAGACCTTCCGCTACTCCCTTCTCATTTAACGCAAGGTTCGCATAAAGCTTGCACCCCTTGCGCATGCTCTTCCGAAGCTGAAAGGAAGAGATGAACCTCAGGGAAACTCCATGGTTTTGGCCTCCAATCACATGTCTTTGTCCCTCATCATCGACCAATCTCAACCATTTCATCTTGCATTTGAGTATCGCCTCATGCGATTCCAACCAGTCCATATCGATCATGACATCATAAGATCCTAAGATCGTGACGTACAAGTTGGCCCTGGTGACAAAATATCCCAGGTTAAGGATACAACCCATAACCTTTCCTCCAACCTTTTGTTTGGCTCCCGATGCCATATCTACGAAGCTAAACTCATCTTGTTTGACTGCCTTTACCTTAATCCTTTTTAGCGCTACACCAGAAATGAAACTCTCGGTAGCACCGAGATCTATCAAAATACTAAGGGTCTCGTCAGCGATGGTACCTGTCATATCGAGCACATTCGACTAATTCTCTGTCTGGCGTTTATTCACCACTGCATGAATATGATGGGCCTTTCCCATATCTCCCACAGTAGTGGGTTCAGCTGATCCGGACACTCTAGTCCTCTCCACAGGGCATCGCGCTGGCAGTGTAGCTCCCCACACATCCAACACCCCTTCTTTTGCCCAATAGTCCTGGTACCTGAAGTAGAAGATGATGACCCACTGGCCTGGAATCCTGGTTTGTTTTGCTGAACAGGCCTAAACTGTTGTTGTTGTGGTCGACATTGTTGTTGATGTTGTGGTATAATCACGAAGTGCAAATCACATCACCATATTCTCCAACCATGCCTCGGCGGCTGTGTCATCCGGGGCACCAAAGAACTCAAGAAATTTGACCTTCTCGAGCTCCCGTTGAATGCTACCAGTACTGACCGGAGCACGCGGTGGACCCTCAGGGTGTGTCGGTGCTCTGGCCTCATATCTATCCAAACGACTGATCAGTGCCTCATACATACGCCGAAAAGATCTCATCATTCTGACCACATCACCAACTGCTATCTGCTCCTGCCCGACAACCTGTTCATCTCCCTGGGGGTTAGATCCCTCGGGCATGGATGCTACTGGAGGCGTTGCACCTCCTCCCCTAGCACCCCATCGTCTACCTCCATGGTGCCCTCTAACCATGATTACCTGCACGCATACAAGTCAACTCAATTAGCAACATTATATTCAAATCATATCAACGATATCCATAGCGATCTCTAGTCGCAAGTTGAACCTAGCTTTGATACCATATGTAACAACCCCATCGTTACGACAACAAGCGAAGCAATTTTTTTTTTTTTTCATTTTTTTTTTAGGAGTTAAGAGGCAATAAGGCGATGACGAAAACATTTTAATCACACCACTAACGATGAACGCTAGCACGCATTCCAAACAACAAGTTACTATGACACCACACACCGGCTCAAGACAACTGGCAAACATGCGCAAAATAACAAGGAGGAAGACTACCCTTCCGATGTAAACACAACCACGCCTAAAAGTTGAGGGACAACACCCCCATCCTGACATCACAACCTAGACGAACAAATACTAGAACCTCAAGGCACGCAGAGATAATGCCTGAAGGCGTTCATCGCTTGTGCCAAGAACAACTTGCATGCTCGCCAGCACTCACACAAAAGAACCATACTCTATCCAAGATATCGTTCGTCGCTATCCCCAGGGTGCACCATGATCCCCTCATCAGGAATCATGTTGTTCCCCGGGTGATAGATGCGTCAATAAACTTGGCGCAAAACAAAGGGGACCAAGACTCAAGAAAACTTCGATGAGCTAGGAACCGAATACTAACTGGGATACTATACCTACCCCACACAAAGGTTGATGAGACACAAGAGGACGAAGACAAGGGGTGATGCCAACCCACACGACATCGTCCCCACCCCCACCAATCACCAAGTCTAACCGGTCTATGATTACATTCAATTTTAACAAGGGTTCCATTCTAACGGGGCACGTCAAGTTACAATTAGACAATAATGCATCCGCTAAATAAAAGTTAATACAATTAATTTTTCAAATCTAAGCGGTCAATACTAAAACCATAATTATAAATGCCCTCTATCCTTCATTAAAATTCAATCTAGTGATTCTGAAATTTGCAATCCATTCCTTACTTACCAATCAAATTTTAATCTTTAACACAACCTAATCGGTCAAGTCTATGTTAATCCAAATTCTCTACCCAACAAGACATTAACTTAAATAATGACATTTACAATCTTAAAGTATAATTATATCATTATAACACTTATGAACAATTAAATCTCAACATGTAGTCTACTTATATTGACTAAACTAACAATACTATATATCTAATAATATTAGAAGAAAACTACTAACTATTAGCAGGGCTGGAGCAATTTATCGAGGAAATTAACATAACGGTTACTTAAAAATTAATATAGAAATAACAAGGAAATTGCATGACCATTAACACGACAATTAAAAGTGCACTAACAAGGTAGTTTACATGATTGTCTTCATAACAAGTAATACAACAATAGCAAGGCATTTAAAGTGTTAATTTACATTTAACTCGCTATGTCATTTAATACAAAGAATGAATCTGCTGGCCATTCACATTGTTGTAGCAATTGTTCTAGCAATTAATATGACCATTACATAACAATGAATCTCGCAATAACAAGGCATTTAACTCATTGTTATCCATTTTAATTGCTGGAAAAAATCAAGGCATTTAATGAGACCGTTACATAGCAATGAATCTATCAATAGTAAGGCATTTAACTAACTGTTATCCATTTAATTTGTTGTGGCAAAATTAGCAAAAACGCAGTGCCCACATGGTGGCCAATCGTGCCCAGTCGAAAACAACTCAACAATTAAAGGAAAACCTATCCAATCAACATCAATGTAGTCCATCACTCAAGAGCAAATGCAGTCACAGTTTGAAGGCGAAATTGTGGTCATTATTGCAAAGTCAGTTATGAATTGAATAGCAAAAAAAGGGTGGGCGAATTCAACATGCACACAGTCAATTTTTATTTACCAAAACCGTGGTCATTCCGGCAAGTGAATTAAAGATTTAAAAGGCTAAATTTGTGGGTGATTTCTACAACAACTCAGTACATCGTTGGAAAGAAAAAACGTGGGCATTTAAAACGACAATCTTAGTCTCATTTGAAAGCAAAAACATGGGCATTTAAAACAGCTAACTCGGTCTCATTTGAAAGCAAAAAAGTGGGAATTTAGAACAGAAAACTCAGTCTCATTTGAAAGCAAAAACGTGGGCATTTAAAACAGTAAACTCAGTCTCATATGAAGAAAAAACATGGGCAATTAAAACAACAATCTCGGTCTCATTTGAAGGCAAAACGTGGGCATTTAAAACAACAAACTCAGTTTCATTTGAAATCAAAAATGTGGGCATTTAAAACAGTAAAATCAGTTTCATCTGAAAGAAAAAAACGTGGGCAATTAAAACAGCAATCTCGGACTCATTTGAAGGCAAAATGTGGGCATTTAAAACAGCAAACTCAGTCTCATTTGAAAGCAAAACCGTGGGCAATTTTAAAACGGCAATCTCTGGCAACATTTAAAAGAAAAAAAAAATTCCATTTCCAGGATACCAATACCAAATGAAAACATGAATCAATTTGTTTTTCCATTGCCCAAATACCAATACAAAATGTAGACATGAATCAATTCGTTTTTCCATTGCCAGAATAAAAATACAAAATGCAGACATGAATCAATTCGTTTTTCCATTGCCAGAATACCAATACAAAATGCAGACATGAATCAATTTGTTTTTCCATTGCCATAATACAAATACAAAATGCAAACATGAATCAATTTGTTTTTCCATTCCCAGAATACAAATACAAAATGCAGACATGAATCAATTCATTTTTCTATTGCTAGAATACCAATACAAATTGTAGACAATAGTAAGAGAACCGAAAGGAGCCAATCATCCAAGGAAAACAACGGAGGTAGACGGTTGATGGGTTCGTCCTTTGTTCATTATCCTTGCACAGAAAGGTAGGGAGTTGAGATCCATAGGTCTATTAATGTCAAAGCAACGACCATAGCTCAGGCTCCCAGCCAAATGCCTAGGTGAGGACTGATGAGCTAAGGATGATAGGAAAAACCACCACAATGGTCACAATCAAACACCACCAGGAGGTCAATAAATTTGGGGAAACGAAGGCCATGGGATTCAATCAATCATCGAGCTAGGCTATGAAATAAATCCAGTCATCAATCCAGACATCCAGTTTACTTACTTCATTAAACATGCAGATCCAAGCATAAATCCTACAACAATTTACCATACAAAAATGAAGAGAACGTATCGTTGCATGATCGCCTTCTCTAAGTGGCGTCCCGCGCGCTCCATGCAACTCCCACTTGCCGATTAGAAAGACTTCACCGGTACCTCCCAACCAATGCTATGGGTACTCTTCTTCCCCCTTAGCCCCCTCGAGCCGCAAAGTGGCCACACACATTATTCATAGATTCAGCTAGCTCACATCTCACCTCGCAAGGTCGAACTACCACTCTTCACCAAGATGGGTATCCCAACTCCCACAAGCTAAGTCAATCAAGTAGAGATTTTTGCAGCGTAACATTACGCAAACAGAAGAGATCATTCATCCGTCTCCTCGCTTCATTATATATAATTTTGAAGTCCCTTACTTTCCTAAAATCTCATTTAATTAAGTTTTTAAAAGTTAAATCCTAAAAATTCCTCCCCGTACAAATGTCACCCATCCCCTTCATTCCTCCACAAATTAATTTATTTAATTAATTAAATTCTCTTATTTCTCTCACCCACCTAGAGTCACTCCTATAATCTCTCCTAGGTGTCCCCAAATTCTCTTACAGGTTTTAATGACTTTCCCCATTATCAATTTGTTAATTCAGTTTTAAATTACAAAGCTCTTAATGGTATATACCTTACTAAGTTTGACTTTCTTCTTTTTCCCTTGGGTTTCCCTTTTCTTCTTATGTTTCCCTATTTTCCTAGTTTCCTAAATATTTAGATTTCCCTATTTCCCTTTTTCATTTAGGACTCAAATTGGCAGGTGTAGAAATTAACCCCCTTTTTCCTTTTTACCTTTTTAGTTAATAAATTTTAAATCATCATAAATAATAAAACAATTATTTCCCCCCTTTTTTTTTAATTTTACCCTAACAGATTTTTATGAATCATTTAAATTGCTTACCCCCTTTTTATTACAAAATTTAACAAAGAGTATAATTATTATTTATGTTGTTTTTATTTTTATTTTATTTTTAAATAGATAGATAAAATTTTACCAATAGCATAATTTAGACTTAGACCTTAAATTTCCGTACTGGGCGACATTTTATTAGGGAATTTATTTTTTTAAATCCTTAACACGTTATTCATCCTAAGGGCATCTAGGTTCATTCATTTATCATCAACAATACGACGTTCCCTTCAGGACGCACTAGGTGCTCCAAGGGTGCCACTCGCCTTAATTTGTTTCCCTTGCGCAACGTGCCCTTCAAGACGCACTACGTGCTCCAAGGGTGCCACTCATCTCTTTCCATTTTTCTTGCACGACGTGCCCTTCAAGACGCACCACGTGCTCCAAGGGTGCCACTCACCTCTTGACTGACTTGGTAGACATCAAAAATCCCTGGAGTCAATACTCCGCCAGGTGAACTTGCGGGAAACTAAGGGCCTCTAAGGAATAAGTCCCATGCCTTATTGTGCACCCCTTAAAATCATCGTGAGTGACTATCGCAGTCTGCCCTCATGGCATCATGGGTCCTCTCGAACTAGGTAAATGTTAACCTACAATTCGAGCCACGGCGGGAGTGCTAGTAGGTTGTGGCAGGGTTGTTGTCCATACCTCTCCCTCAACATCTCTGGTAGTCATGCATGACCCCTTTACTCCACATGTGATTCTGGTCGAAAAGCTATCGTCAGTCTGCATCATCAACGAATCATGTTAAAATATATCCATATCATATCATCTAATCAGATGCACTAATATCACAATAAAAAAATCAAACCCCAATGGTACACTCCCCGACTTGATCCAGAGTCCAAGGGGTTCCATTGATGCCTCTGCATCCTCGAGGTCCAAAATTCTGCATACTCAGTAAAACCGAGTCAATAGCACCTGTCTATGTCAATGCAGTAAAACAACATGTCATCAACCCATAACGCCTCATAATCAAAATCAAATGTTTTAATAGCATAATAATCCAGATCACTTGCGAGAAAGTGTCCTCAAAGAATAAGTTCACTCAGTGCACCAGAGCGGGATGATACACTAAGTGTGAAAAAGAAATGGAAAATGACATAATGAAAATGGAAAGGAAAATAAAAATAAATGGGAAAATAAAGAAAAAGGGAAAATGAATGTGAACATGAAAATAGCTAAGTATGGAAGGAGAATAAGGAAAAAATGGCTAAGTGTGGAAAATAGTAAGGGAAAAATGGGAGTAATGAGGCAATGGATAAAATGACTAAGTATAGAATGAAAGGAGAATGAAGAGAGGTGAGGGGAGAGGAGAACATGACACTTAGAAAATTTCTTCATATTTCTTCTTGTAATATTTCCATTGGACTTCTAGACAAAATTATGTATATCCTTGTCATAGAGACTTAGATTTTGATTCCACAAAATGCATTGTGAATTTGAGATTGAGGGATACTCCATGAAATAATAAAAGTTCAAAAATTGTCTTCTTTCGATATCAATTTTTTTTTATTAATCCAAGAGAAGGAACATATAGATGACCAAATTTTGGTTAACAACTAGCTCCAACTGTGGGACGGTGACCCCTTGTTGGTTGTTGAGAACAACAGAGTATCAAGACACATCACCTTCTTCATTGGGATATGGATTCATCTTTAGAATAGATTCATGTAATTCTATCTCTTTCATGGAGTTATATTCAAACTTCAATATAAATACTATCTTATTGTGCAAGACTAAATACGAAGAAACAAAATATATACATACATGATCTACCTACCCTAATTTACTTGAAGGAAAGGGACACCTTAGGTGAAGCAAGATTTTCAATGGAGCCATTGAGGAATTCACTTGATCTTTGGAATGAACTCCAAAACTTTGAAACATATTGAGACGTGTACCAATGAATCAGGGGTACTTTCAATGTGTACTGGAGAAAAATTGGACCAGGTATATTGAGGATCTCACTGCATTACTTCACCAACAATGTTTTGAAACCATAATTCGATGAAGTCAATTCTTGGCTACTCAAGAGTATTATTGTCTTTGATTTAATGAGGATTTTTCAATATTTGAATACATTCATCTTTATCCTTATTTCCAACCACTTCCAAGGTTCTTGATTCATCAACAATGTCTTGAAAAGACTCTTCCTTCTTGTAAAGGAAATCTTGCTCATCACTCTTCTCAAGATTCAATTCTTCCACCAATTGTTCTTGTTGCCAAGGATCTTGAATCTTTCATCATCTATTACAAGGTTGAAATATTCTTGCGTATTTGGTGGAGGCTCATTAATTTTATTATCAAATTTACTTCTTGAAATATCTTCATATGGAGTATACAAAAGGCTGAAGTTTTCTTCTTGTAATTTGGAATTTTCATTTTCATCTTCACCAACATGACTTGAATTAGAGATTTCTTCCAATATTTGATTATATTCTTCTTCAAAATTGGTCACTTTGTTATATTTCTTCCATATTGGAGAGGGTGGGTGGAAAACAACATTTAAAGCAACAAAAAAATATGAATTCACTTTTGAAATGAACTTTTTTGCTAATGAATCTTCAAACACATCCCAGCTAGTAATGGAGTTAGGTATTAATGAATTATATTATTCAAGAGCATTCCCTCACAGAATTTGTAAAAATAATCTACATGTAGCATTGTCTTCAGCGAGGTTAAAATCATGACATGTACTTTTAAAATTAAACAAGTGTTTCTCGGAATATTTTGAAGCATCCTCAAAGAATGTAGAAAAAAAATCAATAGAAATATTGGGCATTTGAAAATTTAATTCTGGTAGATTTAAAGGGGTTTTATGAAATCGCCTCCTTCTTTGGGTATTTCTCCCTTTTGTTGAGTCTTGTAAATCCATTGATGGGCTTGATGACAAATTTAAAGGAGCATCATCACATGAATGAAATTCTTGTTTTTTATTCTTTCCAATGGAGTTGCCAAGGATTTTGTTCTCCCGAATATTCAATGATTCTTTAGTCTTTTTGAAATTATAAAAAATTTGCAACATCTTTCAATAATCCTTTATAAATCCCTTGCATCTAGAACAAGCAACAATATTTTTCAAATTTCTTTTGAGGCTTTGAACCATGGAGATTTGGGTTCCTAAATATGATCTGAAGAAGGGCCTCAAATTTTGAAAATAAGTTTGATCCCCAATATGGTCATCAAAAATGTTGACGCTTGAATCCGTTAGAACCGAAATGAAAACCTCATAAGGATATGAATCCCCCTGCAATTTTACAGAGGTGCTACTCCTCTTTGGCTAAAATATATATCTATGATATCTTGGATTACGAGAATGCTAAGAAAGAAAACCCTAGATCTCTATTGCTTGAAATTACTAAATGATATGGTTCTTCAATGACCCAATCCGAACTGTGTATGCAGCAAGAAGTATTTAAACAATTGAAAATATTAAAGGAGGGCTTCAACACAAGAATTTCTTTGTGATCAACATCACATATACAATCATCTTAATCATATATAAATGCATCGATGTCTTCCTGACGAAAAATAGGAGATGATAATTTGATCATCTCAAAGAATTTTAAAAGATTACTACTATCAATATCAAAAGATAATTTGATAATTCAATCTCAAATACCCCATACTTAAGACTCAAAGTTACAAGATACAGTCGAAATCAACCCTTAAGCAACTATTTCTGGAGTTTTATTCATGAAAGATGTTCTTCATTACAAAAGATTTGATTTTCATGTATATGGCTATAAATACTCCATGATCTTACAAGAAAAATATTCTAGAATAATACAAGAAGAAAACTCAAGAACTCAACCTTGTGCCAAATTCAGAGACTCAAACATAAAGCTATGAGAAATGGTGTAGAAGAATAAAAAGAGTGAAAAATATGGAGATCTATTTTCCTTGATTAGAAGCTTGGTTGTGTATTCATGGTTGTACATTCTTCTTCTTATGATATTCTACCCTACTCCCCTGATAATTCTGATTGTTCCCTGCTTTGATGAATCACTTTTTCTTTTAAAATAAGATCTTCTAACTACTTCAGCAGTTAGGGTTTTCCCTTCTTGAAATTTCCGTGCAAGTTTCTTCTTGAAACATTCTCTTTAATTAATTATTCATTAATTCCTCTTTGATAAATTTACATCATTAATACTTGAATATTTCAAATGGATCATTTTCCCTTTTTAATAATTTTTTTTAAATAAAGTTTTATTTTCAAAATACAATTAATTTCCCTTTTAAAGAGGGGGACATTGTTTTAATTTTTTGCAAGTTCAAATCAACTTTTTAGCCATGGAAATCACTTCATATATTATATTCATCGTCTGATATTTCCAATGATATAAAGTTTTTCCAAACCCGACTCTCGGATCTCAAGATATGATCTCGTAAAGTTGAGTTGTCATGCAGACCCATTTAAAATGAAGTTAACTGATATTTTAATTTTTCAGAAAATTTTGACAATTTTTCAGCTCTCAAGACCTTTCCCATCGAACTACATTTCCAATGATCCAAAGTTTGTTGCAAACAGAGTTCGGGAGCTCAAGATATAGCCTCTGCAAGATCGTGACATAGTCACCGTCAATCAAGTTTGATGGGCAAATGTGGGCCCTTGGATTGAATTTCTACCTCTTTTGTTAAATTTCGACTTTTCTTCATAATTTGTATCCCACATGCATGGGTTTTTAAGAATATTTAGTGTATATATTGAAAAATGTAATATAGACTCAGTAAGAATCAAAGGAAGACTATGAAGAATTGCATCTTGACCCCTTAGAAAATTAATGAATAATTAAAATTTTGACTGCCCAATCATAGTCCACATCATGCCCAGTCAACGCCTAGTGGCATCCTTGTAATCACCCAGTCAGCATGAGTCAACAACCACATCATCCCCATGTGTCCTTGTGTGATAGGATATCATATATTCCACATGTCACCACCTAATTTGTTGCCACATGTCATGATTTCACTTGTTTCCATGTGTCTACCATGTGTCACTTGGAGATAACATAGTTACCAACTTAATGAGAACTGTAACCTCAAAACAATAACTCTGGCAAAAAAACCCATATTTTTCCAAAAAAAACATGAAAATCAACCCCCAAATAAAAAAAGTGGTGCTACCAGTAGCACCATTTTTTCAAACGGGGTCAAAATTATAACATTTTTCAAACATGGTCTTCAAAACTCATACAATAGCTCATAAAAACCTTCAAATCGGCACCTAAATAATAAAAAATATGTTACAGTTTTTTTTTTCTTTTTTTCAAAACATTAAATGTATAGATATTTTAAAATAATATTTTTAGTAGTATGTACCATTAAAACCAAAACCTCAAAATCAACCATCAAATTGAAATGTAATGCTCCCGGTAGCACCCATTTTAAATTTGTGGTATTAAAATGACATTTTTTTAAAGTGGTAATCAAAATCATAGTTACTGTAAACAAAATCATCAAATCAACCCTTAAATGTTTACTTTTTAAATCTTAGTTTATCACTCCAAGCATAGCATAATACATAATACCATGAAAACAATACATTTAAAAATATATAATCAAAACCCAA
>ML789809.1:720095-739974 GCA_009831015.1 Picea engelmannii
TTTTTATTTGCCATCTAGGTTTTTAGTTTTATGTGTACTTAAAACTTTTCGACATCTGTTCTGGTTTCCTACGGGCAAAACAGATGTCACCTTGTTATTATGCTTTATATCAGTGCTACTTGCCTTCTACATATGCTGGTTTCTGACAATCGGCAGCATTTTGTGTGGCTACAGACCTACTCTTCTGTATACTTTGTTATTTTTGTCTATCTAATATAGCAGGATCCCCTTTTTTACTCAAAAAAAAAAAAAAACACCATTTTTAAAAACGAGGTAAAAAACTTGACCCCCCCAAAAAACTAGAAATCTGTAGAGTTCTAGTTAAGTTGGTAACTATGTTAGATATGCCCATGAAACTTAGGATAAAAGAAATATTATTAAAATAACATGAAGATAAGTAGCCGCTAGTGCTAAAGTAGGCAACAGCGAAAGTGAGAAATTGACAGAGTGTTGGAAGATTTACACAATCAAGGGTAATAAAAAGAATTGTGAAAATGGAAGTTAAAGGTGCATTTTGAAGGTAGTGAACATTAAATATGAGTCCACTAGTCTAACCCCACGTAACTTGTGAAATTGACTAAGTGTTGGAAGATATATAATGGATTAGGTGAAAAATGGAAAGAAATATGAAAAATATGGAATATAAAAAGAAGTGAAGGAAAAAAAGAAAAGAAAATAAGAAAATGAAATGGAAAATGAGATAACGAAAATGGAAAGGAAAATAAAAAGAAATGGGAAAATGAATGTGAACTTGGAAATAGCTAAGTATAGAAGGAGAATAAGGAAAAAATGGGTGTCTGGAAAATAGTAAGGAAAAAATGGAAGTGATGAGGAAATGGGGAAAATGACTAAGTATAGAATGAAAGGAGAATGAAGAGAGTTGAAGGAAGAGGGGAGGAGAACATTACACATGAAATTTCTTCATATTTCTTCTTGTAACATTTTTGTTGGATTTCTGGACAAAATTATGTATATCTTGGTCATAGAGACTGAGAATTATGATGAACTTATAAAAGTTCAAAAATTGTTCTTTCGATATCAAGTTTTTTTTTATTAATGCAAGAGTATATAGGTGACCAAATTTTGGTCAACAAAGCCCTAAATCACCAACAAGTTTCATATCTATTTATGTTTAACGTTAAAAATATTTTTATTTGTTTCATGCGCCTGGCGTTAATCTCATGCAATTGAGCTACTGGTTGTCTAGCTATCTATATTTATCTATATTTTTTAGGAGGTTTTCGTAGTTAATTTTTTTTAACTTGTCTAAAAGATTATGTGGACTAACAATGTGTTTATATTTAATGTGATCCCAATAGTTTAATGTAGGAAAGTAAAGATTAAAAATCCCATAAAACATACTCGATGACTTAATGAAAACCAAATATCACACAAGCCCACTAAAGCACCAACCACCGACTTGCAGAATGCAATTCCATCCAAACGTATATACAAAGAGGCATTTTATTGTGTTGAATTAGCATACATATAAACAACAATCCTAATCAAATTCAAGATGCATATTATAGTCAAAGTCAATAACCAAATCTAGCATTACATTGGTATCCTTTATTAGTCACTGCCTTCGGCCAGGGACTATAGATTTCCCTTAGCGGTCAATGATAGTTGACTGCCCTATTATTTGGTCTATTTTAGTACAATACTTTGTGCATTTTGGTACTTCTTAAAAAAAAATTCAATATTTTTAAAAACTATTTATAATTTTAATTATTTTGAAAATATAAATAATTTTTTATATTTTGTTATTTCATAATCTGAATATATAAGTTGATATCAAAGCATTATTTATCTGAGAGTTGATAATTTTTTACACAATTTACAATGTGCTAAAGAATCAATCTCTGAGGAAGATAGAAATGGAGTAAGAAACTCAAAGTGCAAAATATTTCATTTCCCAAAATAAAACCTCATTATATTGAAGGCCCAATTTGTTTTAGACAATTTCCTTATGAGTGCAGTGAAGTGACTTGTAATGTGATTACCGTTAAAAGTAAAAATGGTGCAGTGTCGTCGAGAACCATCGTTTTCTACTCTCTTTTTTGCATGCCAATTGATAACTTGCAATGGAAAAGGCGTTGAAGTTTAGGAATATGTTCATTACTTTAGTAAGGGTCTTACACGCCTGTACATCAAACAAATTTCATTAGAAATCAACAACTAAAACTAATCAAGTGACACAGACAATAAGTTTTATTATAGAACATGAGGCTAGCCACTAGAGGAAGCCTACTATTACCAATGATTATCGCAGTTAAAGATTCAAGGCTGCAATCAGTATTGACTTCTTCAGCAGTGGATTTAGAGCCAAAGCCGCTAGTCCCTATTGCACCAATCAGGTATTTTATTGTGTCCAACATCTCTCTCACAACCATAATATTGTTATTATTTGGCACAAGCACTTGTAATAGGGACTATTTAGATAATAAACCTCTATGTGATTAATCTAATTAGTGAAAACAATCCATCTTCAAACTGAATTAAATATAATAATAATATTTTTATTTCTAATGCAATATAAGATTAAATTACCTTGTAATTTAAATGGCAACTGCTACTCATCGTGCACATGAGCCATTTCTCTTTTGGGAACAAATTCTGACATCCTGGCCTTTCCGTGGTCTTTGCATTCCTCACGAAACTGAATTAAATATAATAATAATATTTTTATTTCTAATGCAATATAAGATTAAATTACCTTGTAATTTAAATGGCAACTGCTACTCATCGTGCACATGAGCCATTTCTCTTTTGGGAACAAATTCTGACATCCTGGCCTTTCCGTGGTCTTTGCATTCCTCACGAAACTGTAATGCCCTTTTCGCAATCACCTCCACTTTATGTTCTATTGTTTGTTTATATATTAGGGATATATCTAAACTTGAATTGCAAGCGGATACTTAGATTCCACTCCTTCCACTGTCACTATTATTTTGAATATATATACATAGATATTGGTACAGATTAGGAGAATATCTCTTGATATATATACCAAAGGGTGGTGGTGATTGCAGAAATACTCTCAAAGGATCGTTAGTCAACTATTGATTTTCTCAATGTTTAGAACTATTTTTACCATCTAAGCTACTTTATCACCCTTTATTATGCCAATAGTTGTCCCCTTATCGAAAAATATCAGAATAATCTGTCTTTCAATCATAGATACCGATCTTTTGGACATGAATCATGCATGCTAGCATATTCTGGTCGTCTCCTTTACATCGGTTAATGAATTTCATTTTCAACATTAACTCCCTTGCATTTTGGTAGTCTCCTTTACATTGGATGTCATTTTCAACATTAACTCCCTTGCATTTATGTATGGATGCATGTGTTTATTATTCATAGCCCAATTTATTGTTTAACATTTACCTAATTGGGCTATTAAACTTATCAAATCGACTTGTCAAAATGGTGCCTCCTCTTCCTATAGCCATGTTTTCCTCTACACACCCTCAATTGAGCGGATATGGCATTAACTTGACAAATAGCAACGTCCGAGGTAACCGTCATTGAAACATGCATTGAGTTGCAAAAGGAAACCAACCCAATGGAGGTAGAAAGGAGTCCACAAAGAAGAACACCACCACTTAGGTAGACACATCACTCCTATGCACACCTCTCCCTAGTGTTGTGCAGATGTCCCATTCAGATATGCCCACAAATTGTTGTGCAACCTCTCCCTATTGTTTCACTTCAGTAAACAAATTCACTCCTTGAAGTGTATAAATAATAGGTTTACCAGACATGGTGAACACAATTTCTGTAGTAGTTTATATGCTCCATTGCTAGTAGAGGAATGTCTTTCTAAGTTTGTTGGAGCTTACCATGTTGATAGATAATTAATAAAGCACCTGCATTCACTCATTTCAACACAACATAGACCAAACTAGAATCCCTTCACTTCCAAAATAATCCAATGTGTCCCATGCAAAGAATGTATGTGTCTCTCTCATGGTGGTGACCCTTACGGTACTGTGTGTAGGAAACTTGTATAGTAAAATATATTGGTTGTGTGTAATAAAAAAAAAAGACTATTGTTTCTGATTTATTTTAAAAGAATGCAAATATGTGTGTAGACTTTTTTTTTCAGCAGAAAAAAAATTCTCAATTATATTAGAAAATATAATTTGTTCTCTTTGACTGAGTACATCAATGGGATGAAATTGATAATTGTCCAAGTGTTTCTTTCTCCAACAATTGGGAGTCCAATTCGATGGAGAGAGAGATGTGTTACACGGAAAAAAAGGTGAAGGAAGATAGCGGTCTGAGAAGCAAGAGAGAGTGCTGAAATAAAAGGAACGGCACAGTGGTTGCATCAGAAAATGATGCAAAAAAAAAAAAATCTGAAGCTGCTTGCAGAGTCCAATAAGAAGAAAAAACTTAGAAGATGTTGAACACATGGGAGGGGGCCTCATTGTCATTCAGCCAAAGGTTGTAAGTGATCTGACCTAGAGTTTTTTGAAGCGCAATCTTGGAGAGGAGATCAGCCTCTCTATCGAATTCTCGAGAAGTGTGGGAAAAGTTGAGTTCCTTGAAAAGTTATTGTAGAATTCTGATGTGGTTCATCTAGGCTAGAAAATTAATCGATTGGAGTTTTCCTCTGTGGTACAACCATTCTATAATGAAACTCGAATCGCCAATGAGATGGAGATATTCAATATTTAGTCTTGTGGCCAGATGAAGTGTAGCCTAGGCACCCAGGAGTTTTTCCCTTGTGTTGGTGTCCGGGCCGCAACTGAAAGTCCATTTGTAAATTGTGGTTGTGTTTATTTTGATCAAACCACCTGCTCCAGCCAAAAGACCATTACCTTGGGCTGCCCCATTGAACCACCCCGTTGGATAACCATCAACTATGTGGGGGTTTTTTAAGAACTTTGTTTTTTCTTTGTAAGGGTGGATATCTCTCCATAATTGATGAAGGCCAAGTGTTTTATAGACCACCGTGTTAACTGAAGGAGAAATGTCTTCAAAGATCTTGTTGTTCTGGGCCAACCAAATGTGCCAGATGACCAGAGGCGGAAGAAATTTATGTGTGTGCTCTTTGGAAAGCCAATGTGTGAAGCAGTCTAATAAAGAATTCCCATAACAGTCAGAGGTAGTATTGAGATCGCTTGTAATCTTGAGATTCTGGATCCCTATTACAAATATGGCAGATGTTGGGGCCCCTCCAACCCTTCCTTAGTAAATTATCCCATGTGGGGATTTTATTTTCGTTTGCAAGCCAAATGTGGAGTTTGATCTTGAGCGGAATTTTCTAGTTCCAGAGTCTTTTGTGCCAACCCTGCATATGAATTTGTGGTGTTGCGTTGGTTATGGCCGAATATAAGTTTTTGACTGTGGTGTGGCCCAAGTTGTTTCCGCCTACCCACATCAAATGATCTTTGGTATTATGGAGTTGTATGCCTGCGCAGGATAATTGCCTGCAGAAATCATCCCATTCCTCTTCATGTGTTGCATCTGGCTGTAGCTCACACCTCAATTTCCAACCAATGAAAGTGTATCCATGCTCATGGTATCGTTCCGCTTGAAAGAGATAATTGATGCTAACTCAATTTAATTGTTGGATTAAAGAATTTGGCAGATGTGGAGATGATTCGATTCCAATTATGAAGTCCATACTCAGGTCGATGGAGTGGCTGAAGTCGGGGTTCCAACAGGTCCATTTGTCTAACCAATGTGTCGAATTTTTGAGCTTCCTCCATGTGTGTGAGGTCATCCTGGATAGAGTGTGCGGTGAGTGTATCTAGGTGGCCACTGAGGTATGTGAATGATATTTTTCCTTTATTACCATGCTCCAGATGTCATTTGTAGTGAGCACTCACCAGAGAGAGTTGGCAGCTAGGGCTGAGTTGAAAGTGAATATATTATGGATCCCCCATCTGCCCTGTGTCTTTGGTCTTGCCAGGGATTCCCAATTGCAGTGATGCATCTTGTATGGTTCTTTATGTCCAACCCAGAGAAAATTATAAGTGAGTTTACAAAGTTTGTCCAGGATCAAAGGGGGGATGGTTGTCAATGTCATCCAATAGACTGGTTGTCCTTCAAGTGTGGATTTAATCAGATTGTAGCGGCCTCCCAATGAGAGCCATTTATTACACCAATGTCCCAATTTGATTGTCACCTTGGTGACCAGCCAATCCCAATCTGAATTTTTATAATGATCTGCTTTGATGAAGTAACCTAGGTACTGTAATCCTATAGAGAGGTGGATGAAGGAGTGCAGGAAAATGTCCTTGAGGTGATCCAATTCTTGTTCCTGCAGATTGGCATGATGAAAGGTTGATTTTGACCAGTTGATTTGTAAACCTGTGGCTGAGCAGAAAATCTTCAAGAGAATATCAATTTCCTTCCATTCTAGAGGACTGCCATTTGACATTATGAGGATATCGTTAGCCAAAAGGAGGTGTAGGGTCTTTACCAATCTCGAGACCTTGATCCCGGTGATCTTGCCTTCAAACTGACTTTTTTTTAGGAGGAGGCTTAAGCCTTCCATGACTAGAATAAAGAGTAGCGGTGACAGAGGACAACCCTACCTTAGGCCTCTGCCACTGTTGAAAAAAGGAGATGGTTCACCATTTATCAACACAGCAAAATTTGCACTTATAATGCAGCTCATAATCCAAGAGATACTAGAGTGGCTAAAACCCATTTGTATGAGAATGAGCCTAACGATATCCCAGTCTAAACAGTCAAAAGCCTTTGTGAGGTCTAGCTTGAGGATAAGGGCACATAATCTTTTTTGTTTGATACTGTGTAGACATTCTTGTGATGTTCCAATTGCATCAAGAATTTGACGATCCTTCAAAAAGCCAAGTTGTTCACAAGAGAGAGTTCGTGAGAGGATGGGTTTGATTCTGAGAGCAATGATTTTAGAGATAAGCTTGTAGCAGAGATTGCAAAGGGAAATCGGTCTATAATCTCCAAAGGTGGTCGGGTGATTGGTTTTTGGAATAAGCATCAAGAAAGTGGAGTTTATGGCCCCTGATATTTTGCCATGCAATATGGAATATTCCACTAAATCCTAAAGTTCTGGTCCCAACAGGTCAAAAAATGGAGGTAAAACTCGATTGTCCAGCCGTCTGGACCCGGGCTTTTGTCCTTTGCAAAATTTTTTAGTGCAATCAGAACTTACTGAAGTGTACAAGGTTTTTCCAGGAGTGAAGATTCCTCGGTTGTGACAGTATGCAGGAAGAGTTTGGCAACCAATACCTGTGAAGGATAGTCAGCTTGTGTTCTTGACTCATAGAGAGATTTTAAATAGGTAGATGTCGTAGATTTGATCTCTTGTTGGTCTGTAATGATAGTGCCATTATCATCTGTAATGTCCCATATATGCTTCTTATTTCTAGAGTCACTAGCGAAACGATGGAAGTATTTATTGTTCAGATCGCCATATTTAACCCAGGTAGCATTGTTGCACTACCTCCAAAGGGCTTCATCGGCCAGTACGATTTTGTTTCTTTCTTCTTCAAGTTGTTTGATATGCTTGTGTAAGTCCCCATCATGCCCGGGCAGTGAGTCAAGGAAGTGTAGATTAGATAGTCTTTTTTCCATCTCATGGAGCATAAGAATCGAGCGTTTTTTGTGTAAGGTGGCCCATCTTTTTATAACAGATTTAAGGTGTTTAAATTTTCTCATAAAATGATGTTGGATACCCAAGTTAAGCTAGGGATCAGGGTCAGTCTAGGTAGCTTTAACTACAGCAGCAAAATTGGCTTATGATAGCCAATGCAAATTAAATTTGAATGGGTGACGGATCTGCTCTTGTAGTGTTCCAAATTGCAAAATAATTGGTGAATGGTATAAGAAAAAAGGGGTATCTACCCAAGATCTGAATCTATCGGTATCTATGGCCAGGTTCTCGAAGAATTAGAAGAGGTCTAGATGCTTTTGGATGGACTCGTGACCAGCTCTGTCGTTGCGCCATGTTGGAGAGATAGCAGCCAGAGTGCAGTCAAGTAATCCATGAGATTGAAAGAGAGAGTTGAAGTAGCTAGACAAGGAATCTTGTATTGTTGTAGCACCCCAAATTTCGTCTGAATTAGTGGTAAAATTCAGATCTCCAGCAAGAATTAGGTTCTGCAAATCTAAAATGTCGTTGGACTCCACTTTGTCCCAGAAGAATTTCCTCTTTTGGCAGGGCCATACATATTGAGTAAATTGATTTTTTAATTGTTCCAATTGCAAGTACCCGATAATAGAAGTCCACCACATCACATGTATGGATGTAAGTCAAATTTTGTTGCATCCCAAGTCGCAGCTAGACCGCCAGAATTCCCTAGTGAATTAATAGAACAAGTGTACCAGTCAGGCCGAAACTTTTTAAGAAAAGATCTAGCTAGTTGTCCATCAACCAATGTTTCCTAAAGAAAAATAATATTAGGAGAGATCCTAGAGAGGAGTCTTCTAAAGGTGGAGGATTTTAGGGGTCCCCCCACCCCTCTAAAGTTGAGGGAGAGCAGGATCATTATTTGGAACTCGCTAGGGATTTCATGCCTCTAAGCACCCCAATGTCAGTATTTTGTGTTGAAGAAACAGTCGGAGTAGTTGTAGATGATCCTTCTCTACGGCAGGTACTTCTGGTTTTGATCGGTGAGTAAATTTAGCCTGATCCTCTTGACCAAGTGTGTTCCAGACCCTAATCTTGTTCCAAGTTATTTCTTTGACCCGATGGGCAAACTTCACCATGTGGCCAATGGGTCAAGATGCCTTGGTAAATAGGTAAGGGTATGGGAGTATGTATTTCTTTTAGTGTTGGGAGGAGAGAGTCCAGGACGTTGTTATGGGTCAAGTCATCTGGTTGGGTTTCAGAGGTTCCCGGAAGTAGGTTTGATGACTCTAGCTCATGTGTAGGAGATGTGAGGCTGAGCGGTTCCGAGAGTATAGGAGAGGGAGGTTCTGATGGAGTTCTTCAGCTGGTAAGGGAATAGTAAGGGACTAAGGGTTGTGGATCAAGGGCTGCAGAAGGTGTGGGGGTTGGGACTGGATATGTATAGATGCAAGGCAAGGGTCACAAAGTGGTAGGGGAGTGGGTCGACAGAGTAGCCAGGGATTAATCGATATGTTTGTAGACTTTCGAGAACGCTATACACATTCTCACATGTGTCTATACTTTCTCGTTTCCAAATCACTTTAATCGATATACAATATATCATACTTTGGTAAGCATTACCCATGGAGCTAGAGTGTATTTATGACTAGCACAGCCACAAGTCACTCGTGGCTGGTGGACGCCGAAATAACCGAGCCTTGGGCATTAAGAGTTCCAGGGAGGAAAATATCGCCGAGTAAATAATAGTTGGAGTAAAAATCGTGGATGGTAAACTTGGACTCTTTAGAAAACGAAACGTTAATCATTCAAAGGTGGCAATCAGCTAACCATCATAGTAAATTTTAAATATGATTAAAGTAAAAAAATAAACATGTAAACGGATGTCTTTATAATAGTGAGGAAGTTAATGGTTGAAATCACAACCATTGATTTATTGGGACGACTAAGAATATTCCAACAATATTTAATCTTGTCCATACAAAATTGATTAAGTACTAAAAACATATTAAATGTGCCCATTGTCAATAGGTGTACGCCTTTCGACTTAATAACATGTGTGGTATATATAGAGTTTGATTTATATTTAACAAATTAAAAAACAACAAATATTGTGTAGGTCAATATTTGTTTAGCGTTAATCACTTTATAAATGTAAATCAATAGGATAAGTGAATTAAATAGTTGAATTGAATCCGTGAATAAAAAGAGGAAGTCAATTTTTTGGCTAGAAATTTTTGTTTAATTTTAATAGAAATTTTGTTTATAAAAAACTTTTATTTTAAAATAATAAAAAAATTCAAAATTTTAATTCATTTGAATATCTATATCTATTTTAAATTTAAAAAATAAAATAAATTAAAATTAAACCTCCAATATTGCTACATATTAAGTCACTATCATATTAAATGGATGCATAACACACTACTTGCAAGTTGCAATCATAACATAGTTTCCACATTGTTTTTTATCATTAACCCTAAATATAGAGCTTAAAATAGAGAGGTCGTGGGATACGATAAATTAAAACAGCAAGAAAACGATAATCATAGTAATGCGTAGATTACTCCTATTTCTTATTCTTTTTATTTTAAAATACTGTTTTTTTTTTTAGATTTTCGAGAATGGAGTGGTTTAATTTTGGAGCAATCTTCTTTTCTTAGTTATTTTTCAGGTAGGTTTTTAGTTTGTCAGTTTTTAAAATTTTGGTCAATTTAGAATTTTGATTAATTTTCTGAGTATCTGAGTTGATTTAAAATGAGGCAAAACTCCTGAGGTATGGTTTTAAAATGCATGGAACTTTATATTAAACTTAGACTACCCTTAAAAATCTGACAAATACCCATATTTTTACCTGTTTACTCCCAATCTATTTACTCCCAAATTAACCTACTTCTTCTAGAACACTATACATATTCTTGTTCTTGAATGTGTGTATGTGTGTATACTTTCTTGTTTTCGAATCACTTTAATCGATATACATTATACGGTACTTTGATGAGCATTACACATGGAGCTGGAGTGTATTTATGATAACATGTGTGCTATATATAAAGTTTGATTTATATATAAGAAACTAAGAAATAATGAATAATGTGTAGGTCAATATTTATTTATGATTAATCATTTTATGAATGTACATCAATCTAATAAGTGAATTAAATAATCCAATCAAGGAAGTCAATTTTTTGCTTGAAATTTTTGTCTAGAGATTTCTTTTATAGAAAAAACCTATTCATATAAAAATTTCTTTTATAGAAAAAACCTATTCATATAAAAAGTTCCTTTGACAATGAACCTCCTCAAATTGTGGATGGTGGAGGCAGAGTTTACGCTTTACAGGACTTACGGTTTCAAACATTGAATATTTCAAGTATTGAATTTGAGGTGCATAAAGAATGTGGTAGAAATTTGTGTTTAATTTTAATAAAAATTTTGTTTATAAAATGATTTTGACTATTTTAAAATATGAAATGGATACATAACATAATACTTTGGTTGCAATTTGAATATCTCCATGATTCAATTTCCATGTGTTTTATCATTAATATAGATATAGAACTTAAAACAAAGAGATTGTGGAATATAATAAATAAATGCAACACGAACACAATAAGTAGGAGGAATCCACAAATTATCAATGTTGAAATCAGGAACATGTTCTTTCACCATTGGTGAAGACATTTTTTACATCTTTCATTGGATGTTTGACTAGCAAATAATAGATCAACAATATCAAAAAAAATAATCCCTAAAAAATAAATAATAATATTATCCAATCTTTTTAAAACATTAATATATTTGTAAAAAATATTATTATATATTATGTTTATAATTTTATATTCAATATTATTAAATATAATATTAACTATAAAAATATATTTTATTTATCCAATCTTTTTAAAACATTAATATATTTGTAAAAAATATTATTATATATTATATTTATAATTTTATATTCAATATTATTAAATCTAACTTTAACTAAAAAAAATATTATATAAAAATATATTTTATAAATATAATATATAATGTTAGTTGAATAAATGTTATAATAATATTTTCTATTATCATTATTTATTATCATTTTAATGTAATTTTATACCATAAATGTTATGAAATTTATGTAAAATGGTAAAATTCACTTCCATGAAAAAGAAATTATATTACAAACCATAGAATTAAAATAATTTAAACATTTTTCTGGAACTTACACAAAACTCACCTCCATGAAAAGGAAACTATAATATAAACTATAAAATTAAAATAATTTAAGCATTTTTCCATACACAATAAATATTATAGAATTTATACTAAACATTTTTTCATTTATCCAGAAGTTGGAAATGGAAATAAAGGTACATATGCTCTCACCAATGATGAAGATCGACCATCTTGAGCAGCCCTCATTAGATGTTCAAAAGATAAATCATTGACCACAAAAAAAAACTAAACCTTCACAAAATAAATATTAATAATATCCAATGTTATTATAACATTTATATAATTAACATGCTATACTATATTTATAGAAATATTATTGTATATTATATAAATATAATATAGAATGTTACTTATATAAATATTATATAAATATAATATATAATGTTTTTATACAAATATTATAATAATATTGTATAAATATAATATAGAATGTTACTTATATAAATATTATATAAATATAATATATAATGTTACTTATATAAATATAATATTTTATAAATATAATATATAATGTTCTTATACAAATATTATAATAATATTGCATGTTATTATTATTTATTTTAATTTTAAAATATTTGTTTTCCATAAAACATATAACTAAATATTATTTATTTTAATTTTAAAATATTTTTTTTCCATAAAACATATAACTAAATATGGTTATGTATCATTATATATTTTACTATATTAGGAGCCTCTTTTGCACATGTATTGAAATTTTTTTAATGCAATATATAGAAAAATTATTTCTATTTCATATAACATAGATGTAAATATGATTGTAAGGAATTTGGAGCATCTCAAATTTTTTTAATTTATAATTTTTATGTTTTTAATATATTGTATTTTGGTTTAATGTTTAAATTTGACTATTCCTTTTACAAATATCAAAAGTAGTTATCATTTTGTTAAAATGCCATGTTATAGCTTTAATATAAAGTTTGTTTATAACTTAGATGTATAATTGTTGTTGAAAAAAAATCACAACAATAGTTATCATTTTGTTAAAATGTCATGTTATAGATCCAATATAAAGTTTGTCTATAACTTAGATGTATAATTGTTGTTGAAAAAAAATCACAAAAGTAGTTATCATTTTGTTAAAATGTTATGTTATAGCTCTAATATAAAGTTTGTCTATAACTTAGATGTATAATTGTTGTTGAAAAAAAACCGATACATAATATAGAACTATCCATAATGCTCATTTTACAAAAATCACATTCATGAAAAGTAAACTATAGAATTAAAATAATTTAGGCATTTCAAACGTTATATATAATATAAATTATAGAATTGGAATAATTTAGGATTTTTTACATTGGGTGAGATTTATCTTGAAGTCGAAAGTCAAGGGACATGTGATCTCACCATTGGTGAAGACCCTCTTACACATCTCATTGGATATTAGATTGACAAAGGATAAATCAATAACCTCAAAGCGAAATTCCATGTCATGTATTAATTCTTTCATATTAAATGATAAAAAAAATTGCACCTTAAGAAACTTGATAGCTCTTGGATGTTTGATAGATCTAAGTTTAAGATGAATCTATGCTAGCTTTAATTCAAGAGTATTGTTATCAAATTCCTCTCCTTAAGCAAGTTAGAAAGTTTGTTGATGTCCATTTCATGAGCTTAGGAAGATTTTGCGTAGGCATATACACTCCTCCAACGGAACTTTGTGAGCGGGAAGGTGATTTTTTGAATTGGTGAGCGGGAACATTAGTTGCAAGTTCCATGGCAAAGGAAGAATGGATGTGGGGAGCTGGAACACATACCGCATTGTTTCTTTTGAAGTTTTGAGTCAGAGTTTCTAGCTCGTTAAAGGATGGTAGTGGTTTGAATGATGAGTGGGACGATGATATGCAATTTGGTGAGTGGGAAGTTTTGTTGCAATTTCCTTGGCGACGATGGAGAGGGTGTTGGGAGCTGGAGCACTAAACCAACTAGTTCACTTCAAGTTTGCGTCAATTGAACTAACATGTTTAATGCTTAGAATAGATCCGGAGGAGTAAGCCACCTAGCAGGTTTTCTGACTACGGATTTGAAGTTTTTGTCTTGTCACTTAAAACTAACTTCTCAATTCCTAGAACACCTTAACATTAACGAGACCTCTTTGCAGTTAGTCTTAAATTTTTTTGGTGGTTGAGACTCAAGCGGTTTCTGACTGCTACTTCTAATGGAATGTGAATTCAACGCACTCATGAGTGCAACTGATGAGGAGCAATGAGAGAGGGCATGGTTATTCTCCTCAATGGATGCGATCAGTGGGATTCATTACACAAACCGCCACCAAGGACACTGTATTAATGTTGAGTTGAATGTGGGTGCCTTCCTTTCTACTCTACCTGATGAGCCTCGTCCATTGCACCAACATGTAAATGCTTTGGAGACTTGTTTTTCGAAATCCACTGCAGAGTTTCCAGTAGGGACTTTCGTGGTTTCTCAACTTGTTAAGAAGTTTCAGGGGTTATGAGGGTTGTCGAAGGGTTCTACAGAGGTACCACATACTTTTAATGGCACTGAGCCTATAACAGATGGTCGGCTAGAGCATAGAAGTCATGTTAAGCACACAGTGAAGGTGTGGAAACCAAAAAGAACGAAGCGGAAGCTAGTTATGGGAATGGACATAGCCCTTGAAGAATCCTGCAACCTGGTGCTCTGCACCTTATTTGGGAGACTAGATTATCATTCTCGATGTGTTTCATCTCTTGACGAGTGGGTGATTAGGAGTTGGAAACCCTTGCTAGGATATTCCTCAGAGGTGCTTTCGCTGCCGAGAGGTTGGATGGGATTTGTGTTCAAGTGTCTGAAGGATTTAGAACTAGTTTTGAATAAGTTTTGGAGTTACGGCGGAGGGAGATTAATATTGAAAAGGTGGCACCTAAGTTTTAATCCAATGATGAAAAATTTTAGTTTCCCTCATATTTGGGTGCTCCTCCCGAGTCTCCCCTTACAGTTGTGAAACTTAAAAGCACTGGAGGTTGTTGGGAATTCCATTGGTCATTTTTTAAAATTAGATGAGACAAACCTGTGGTCTTCGAATAAAAGAATGGCTAAAGTGATCGTAGAAGTGGACATCCATGCAGGACTTCTGGAAGTTCTAGAGATTGAATGGCAGGGTCTCATGTTTGTACAATGATTGGACTATTTGGGTCTACCATTTCGATGTACTCTATGCAGGAGGACCGGTCACCTGAGAAAGGAGTGTCCAAACACCTTTGGCTCTTTGGTTGACTATGAATCAATGGATGATTTGCATGGTGACAGTGTCACTCCGCTGGAGGATGCAAAAAATCCACTGGATTATCAAGGACTAAGCTCTAAGGAAAGTCCTATAGCACCAGACGCTACTTTTGTTGGTAAGTTGAAACACTATTTCCCTAAGATTTACTTTTCATTAACTACTTGGGAGTGCGACCACTTAAATTTTATCCTCTTCCTAGACTAGTCTCACACGACGGTTCTAGAAATTGATAAGACAAAAATCATTGAACCTGAGATTACTACTTTGAGCGGGGACATAACTTTGAGTTCTTGTGAGGTTTGGCCTACCTGTGGGGTAGTTGCCAATACTTTTAGTTGTATTGGGATTGAGGATGATTTTTTTACTGCTCCCAGTTTTAGTGAATCGGCACTCACTGACTCTACTTTGGATAGATTGATTACAAATTTAGTTCCTTCACTTAATAGGGATTCTAACCCTATTCCACTACCGACCTTTTTGGGCAACCTTCCTGTGGATAGTTCGTCAGCCTTAGGGGATTCTAAGGGTAGCCAAGGTAAGGGGACTTTTATTATTTCTGACCGTGCGCAGTCAAGGGGTCTGGGGTTTGAAGTCTCGCCAATTAAAACAAGAAGTGCTCGTAGGAAGGCAGGGGATACCATTTCCACTTCAGATTATTTACCTAATACTTCCACTGAACTTGGGGTGCTTAGAGGCATGAAAGCCTTGGCAAGGGATAAATCATGATCCTCCTTTTCCTTAACATCAAAGGGGTAGGAGGACCCTTGAAACTAGCCTCCCTTCGTAGATTATTGTCTAAAACTTCTCCTAACATTATCTTCTTGCAAGAAACTATGGTGGTTGTGGATAAGGCAAGATTTTTTAAGAATAAGCTCAGACCCGACTGGACGATATGTGTTGTTAGTGCTTTGGGGACTTCTGGTGGACTTCTAGCATCTTGGGATCCATTTTTTTTTGTTCTGGATCCATATCTAAGTAGTGGTGGTATTTTTTTGTCAGGAACCTCCCTAATGGATAACAGAAAGATATCACTTATGAATGTTTACGAGCCCTATCAGGATCGAAAAGCATTCTGGGAATTTGTGGATGGTACAGGTATTTTAGCACATAGGGATATAATTATTGGTGGAGATATGAATTTCACTACATCTTCTGAGGAGGTTTGGGGGGAAAAAAGTGTTGCAAGACTTATTGGAGGGTTTTTTTAAATCGCTCTTTATAAAAAACGGATTAGTGTATGTTTCCCCTGCAGAGGTAGTACATGCATGGAGGAATGGTAGGTCCAGAGATGATAGTATAGAAAAATGTCTTGAACCGGATCTAAGTAGCGGAGGATCTCATCGCCTCTACCTTGAGGTATAGGACCTGGGTGTAATAAATATCCATTCCTGTCTGATCATGCTCTAGTTTTCCTTGAGTTTGGTGTTGGGATTCCGACGGTTGCTTATCCTTTCAAATTAAACCCAGTATGGATTGGTGAGGATTCCTTTGCTGGGATGGTTCGGGATGTATGGAACGATCCAAGTCTACTTCATATTTCAGGAGCTCAAAGGAGATTGGTTGGGAAACTCTCTTCTTTAAAATCTCGTGTTAAATTATGGGCTAAGGAGAAGCATCTACGGGATCAGTTAAACTTGGAAAATATTGAAGAGGCACTTGCAATCCATTATGATCAAATGATACAAGGTATCAGTTCTGATATCCATGCACATACTTTGTACACACTTGAGGTAGAGAGGAAGAAATTACTGTTGGCGGAGGAGGAAAGGTTGTGCCAGAAGAGTAGGGCGATATGGATTAAAAGTGGTGATAAGAATACCAAGTTTTTTCGCCGCTTCGCTAGCTATAGGAGGAATAAAAAATACAGTTGGGAGATAAAGGATGACACAAGCGGCATCTATACAGGGAAACAAGACATCAAGGAAGAAGCAATCAATTATTTCAAATCTTTCTTTAGAGATACAAGCCAAAACAATATTGAAGATCATATCAACTCTATCAGGTTGTTCCCAAGCTTTGTGAGTGAGGATGAAATACATTTACTAGAAAATGTCATTTTGAAGGATGAAATATATGAGATTCTAAGGGGATTTTCTAAGGACAAAAGTCTCGAGCTGGATGGATGGATTGTTGAGTTTTTCTTTAACTTTTTCGAGTTGGTTGGATAGGATTTGTTAGATATGGTTGAAGAAACAAGAATCAGAGGGGAGGTTATTAGTTCGATTAATTCAACATTTATGTCTTTGATTCCCAAAGTGAATAGTCCCTCTTCATTTAGTGATTTTTGTCCTATTACACTATGTAAATTATGTTACAATATCATTGCTAAAGTTATTGCAAAGAGAATCAGGCCAATATTGTCTAGATCACTATTAGAAGAGCGGTTGGGTTTTCTTAAAGGAAGACAAATTCTTGATGCAATCGGTACTACACAGGAGTGTTTACACAGTATTAAAATTAAAAAACTACAAGCCATAATTCTGAAACTTGATTTGAAAAAGGCCTATGATTGTACCAATTGGTATTTCCTAAGGTTAATTCTGCTACAATGTAGCTTCGGGATATCAACAGCCAATTGGATTATGGCTTGTGTAACCTCTACAAATTATGAAATATTGATCAATGGAGAGGCTTCTAATTTTTTCAAAAGCAGCAGAGGACTTAGACACGGTTGCTCATTGCCACCCCTTCTTTTCATCCTGGTTATGGAAGGTCTTAGTCTTTCTTTAAAGAAAGCACAAGCTAATGGTACTATATCAGGGATTAAGGTCTCCATATTGATTAAGGTTCTTCATATTTTATTTATTGATGACATTCATATAATGACAAGAGCGTCCCTTGCTGAATGGGAGAAAATCCAATTTATTCTCCTTGTTTTCTGTTGTGCTGCGGCCCTGGTGATAAATGCACAAAAGTCTATTTTCTTGCACTTGGGGGTCTCTCCGAAAACTCTTCGATCATTGCAAGACTTACTATTTTTCTCCTGTAAGGATATTGCTTTGGGATTTAAATATTTGGGGTATTTTTTGAAGCCAGGTAGTTATAAAGTGGAGGATTGGCAATGGCTTATTGACAAGTTCGAGACCAAGATAAATCATTGGTGTAATATATGGATCTCCCTGGGGGGATGCTTTGTATTGATAAAAGAGGTTTTAGAGAGCCAACCAGTCTACTAGATGGCCCTTGCTCATATTTTGATTTCGATTCTCCACAGGATTCGCAAGATGAGTATATCTTTCCTCTGGTCAGGAAACAAAATCAAGAGAAGTTATCATTTGTGCAATTGGAAATCCATAACAAAACCCAAACACTATGGAGAGCTTTGATGAAGATGGGTTTTTGGAAAAGGGTGATCAAGGACAAATATTTTCCGCATGGAACTGTGTTGACATGGTTGCGATCGGCGAATGCGGTCTCCTCCTATGGATCTCAGTCTTTGAAAAATATTTGAAATACCTTACCATTTATTCCACAATGGATGGCATGGAAGTTGGGTTCGAGACACTCAATATTAGTTGGGAAAGATGTTATCTTAGGCCTGGGACATGACTCTATTTTTACTCAGTGTAACAACCCTAATTGATTCTTTAATTATCATGAATGATAAATATTAGTTTAATGAATTATTAAAATAGATTTTATGGAGACTTTTTTTATACTATTATTATGATTGGTAGTTGAACCAATTAATGGGAGGGATAAGGTGGTTGAAGAATTAATGGGGGGAAGGCGATTGGGGAAATAGATTCAAGGGAGGAAGATAAGGGATAAGGGAGAACTCGGGGGGAGGATCTTTGGGGTTTGTGATATTTTTGGTTTATGGCAAGGTAACAAAATTTGGAGAGGAAGAAGGAGAAGGGAGGAAAGAATAGTTTGGCTTACAGTTTTGCTTGAGGACTCTCATAGGGGCATTGTTGTTGCTGGGAATTTTGGGCTCAGGGGCCAGGAAACCATAAGGATTCCTAGATCTAGGGAGTCGAAGAGGTCGTTCCTAGTTGGATGGGAGGTTAATACTCAGTTTTGAGCAGGATAGCATCATCAACAACATTATCAGCTTTAGGTTCAGCATCAAGTTCAACATCAGGTTAAGATAAATACCTTATGCATTTTCATTATTACTTATTCATCATTATATTGTTGTTCTTGATTATACTGTTGTTCATTATGTTCATTATGTTTTTGTTCATCATAATACTATTGTTCATTATTATCCTGTTAAACTGTCAATTATTATGCTAGAACAAAAGAAGTAAATTAGATAGAATTTATATATTTATATTTATTTTTATGAGGCTATGTATGCTCAGGCCTTACAAATGGTATCAGAGCCCGGTTTCAAAACTAAAACCTAGGTCCTCATAATTGAAATATTATGCTTAATGTTCTACAAACAACCCAGAATTAAACAACCTAAAAAAAAAAAAAACCATTGATATGCAGCCCTGAAACCCTTTAATCACAACTAGTGAATAACCATAAATAACCATGAAATGTTTATGAACATTTCATGAACTGTTCACCTGTACAAGTGAATGAAAGGAGATTTATATATAGAAATAATTAGGCATATATATATATATATATATGGAAAATAAATAGGAGTGTAAAAAAAAAATTGTATATATAAATCTGGGCCTGAGGGCCAAGCTCTAGCTCCATGCAACCTGCACGCCAAGCACAAAAAAAAAAAAAACAAATTTTAACACTGGTTTTAAATAAATAGACATATATAAAAATATAGAGGTCGAAACCAAATCTCCAAAGTACCTGCATAACCACACAATATGGATTAGCGCTCCTATCCAAGTCAAGTCAAATCCATCACCCAAGCGGCA
>ML789809.1:741910-790813 GCA_009831015.1 Picea engelmannii
ATACTAATAATAATATTTATTTTATGGATTAGATTAAATATGTTGATTAAGACTATTGAAACTTAGGTTAAAGTTTAGTCTAGGTTATTGGGTTATAATAATTAATCAACATTGTATTTAACACACTTTAATTAGTTTCCAAATCTCTAAAGACTTAAGGAGGTAAGTGACACTTATAGGTGAGTACCTCGCAGTACTAACATAGTTGGCAAGGCAAGGGAGTTAGCAACTATTCTGAACAAAGTTACCAAGCTTAGAGGATTTCGACCCCAATCTTTAGCCAACTACCCTAAAGAGATTAATAGACCCAATATTTAGCCACTTACCCTAAAGAGAGTAACGTCTGTTTACAGACAAGAAAAAAAAAACTTATGCCTAACCCTATGTTTACAAGTATAAGTTAAGCGAATGTGAACTGTCTTAGAATATTCCTTGCTAATCATTTGGTTTGATGCAGATTAAATTATTCAATATGGTTAGGACTCAGGGAAATCGAGGTCGAGAGGCATCGTCACAAGGACCACCAACGCCAGCACTGCCACCACCATCGCCTGAATTAGCTCTCATTTTGCGCTCTTTGGAGGCTATTAATGAGACCTTAAAGGGGCATCAGCCAACAGATGTCGAAGTGGAACCCCCACCATATGGAGTGGGTAACCCTGAAGAATTAAGGGATTCATAGGGAGGGCCTCCACCGAGGGACATCACTAGATAACTATAGAAGATCAAACTCCTAGAGTTTGTCGGGGGTCATGCCAGTGAATGTGTGGAGGCATGGTTGGAAGGAATGACGTGATGTTTCGCCTTAAGAGACTATGCTTCCACATCAAAGGAGAAAATAGATATCTTTCAATTGAGGGACAATGCCTTGGACTAGTGGGGTAACTTGGAGAGGCAGTTGCACCTTACCCCAAACATTGTCTCATGGAAACTTTTTGAGTAAAGGTTCCGGAGGAAATATTTGTCGGCGTACTACGAGGAACAACAAGTGGGAGCATTTCATGCTCTAGTTTAGGGAAACAGGACCATAGAAGAGTATGAGATTAGGTTCACAGAGTTGGTAAAATATGTCTCATACATGGATACTGATCAACGACAAGCGGAACGTTTTGTCTATGGGTTAAACCGTAAGATAAGGGCCATGGTACGGATGTTGAAACCATCATTAGTAGCGGAAGTAGTTGAAAATGAAAGCTATGCAGAGGAGCATATGAGCTTAAACAGAGGTATGAGATCGACCTTTCCAAAACATCCTGGATTCATGGTGAAGGCCCCTAGGACCTTCTCCAAGGGAGGGAGCTCTAGGCCGCCTCCTTATGGTAATAGAGTCGCACCTAGGACAGTTGCTACATGTATTTTAATGGCAGCAAGTGCAGCATCACACTCATCACCAACAATGTAGGCAGGTCCATGACCTTCTCAGGGAGCATCAAGTAGGGGCAGAGGCTCCAGGGGAAGGAACTCATTTCAGAGACCATCGCAGGGCAGTGCGTAGGTTCCATCTTATGTTACGTGTTGGGTGTGTGGAGGAATCCATTACCAGTGTAATTTCCCAAAGTTGCAAGAAGGATTTGTGCATAGAAAAGTAAAGGCCTCGATGGGAAGAGCAAGTAGTAGCCACCAGATTTATGCAGCGGTTAATAATCGTCAGGCAGAACATCAATCCACGGTGGTGGAGTCATCAGGTATGCTAAATCATGTCAATGTTAAAATTTTATTTGATTATGGTGCTACAGATAGTTTCATTTCACCATCTGCATTAGAAAAGTGTGGGTTGCCAACCTACAAGCACGATGACTTTAACAAGTCGAGATGGCTTCGGGGGGGAAATAAGCGATAGGACCTAGCATTGATAATTGTTTAGTAAACCTGGGAGTGTGTACTACTAGGTTGAAGGTATACGTCACTTCTCTGGGTATGTATGACCTAATCATTAGAATCGATTGGTTAAAAGCCCATTGGGCTATGGTAGATTGTTTCGTGAAAAGGGTGCTTTGTGTTGACGATGAAGGAAGGCCAGTAGAGATCCATGGTGTATGGAGGAAAGTGTCTCTATGCTTTATATTGACCATGAAGGTTAAATGTTGCATGAGGCAAGGTTGTCGACTATATGTAGTGGAAGCAGTGAATGAAAGGAAAGGACCCTGCTTGGATCAGTACCCAGTATTGTCAGAGTTTAAGGATTTTTTCCAAAAACGTTTCTAGGGTTACCTCCTGAGAGGGAACTTTATTTATTATTGAGATAAAACCTGGCGCAGAGCCAATTTCCAAGACTCCGTATAGGATGACAATGCCTGGAATTTGTGAGTTGTAGATGCAGTTGAAAGCTACTCGACTTAGGGCTAATAAGGCCTAGCGTCTCACCTTGGGGTGCACCAGTAATTTTTGTGAAGAAGGATGGTTCCTTACGACTATGTATAGATTACAGGGACTTAAACCATGCTACAGTGAAAAATAAGTACCCAATGCCACGGATAGATGATCTCTTTGATCAAATGAAAGGAGCAGCGGTGTTCTCAAAAATTGATTTGTGATCAGGATATCACCAGTTAAGGATTAAGGAAGGTGATATTCCTAAAACTACATTTCGAACTTGGTTTGGGCATTACGAGTTTGTTGTAGTACCTTTCGGTTTGACCAATGTGCCAATAGTATTCATGAGCCTCATGAATGGTGTATTCCTGAAGTACTTAGTCCGCTTTGTACAGGTCTTTCTAGATGATATCCTCATCTATTCCAAGAACGAAAGAGAACATGAGGAACATTTGTGAGTAGTGTTGTCCTACCTTAGAGAGAACAATTTGTATGGAAAGTTGTCGAAGTGTTATTTCTTCCAGAAAGAAATTCACTATCTAGGTCATATCATTTCCGGTGAAGGAATCTTTGTCGACCCAGAAAAGGTAAAGGCCATTATGGAATGGCCAGTGTCGAAAAATGCTCATGAGCTAAGAAAATTCATGGGGCTAGCAGGTTATTACCAGAGATTTGTGGAAGTGTTCTCTAAAATAGAGAAACCCATCACCACTCTGCAGCGAAAAGGGGTCACGTATGAATGGAAAAAATAATGTGATAGTGCATTCATCGAGCTTAAGAGGTTACTCACTAGTGCACCAATTCTACGAGTGCCTGATATGGAAAAAGACTTCACAGTTCACACGGATGCCTCGAAGCAAGGGTTGGGGGCCGTGTTAATGTAGGGTGGAGGAGTGATATCGTATGCATCGAGGAAGTTGAAGCAACATGAGGAGCTTTACGCTACTCTTGATTTGGAGTTGGCAGCTATAATGCTAGCTCTGAAACTTTGGAGGCACTATCTAGTAGGGAGAAATTTTGAGCTCAAAACGAACCATGAAAGTTTAAAACATCTCTTCACTCAAAGGGATATCAATGCCAGGCAGAGGCGATGGAGTGAGTTTATGAGTGAGTACGATTTTGGAATTTCGTACATCAAGGGAAAGGAGAATGTGGTCACGAATTCCTTGAGTAGGAGACCATGCGTCTTCTCTTTGGTACCCTTAAAAGTTAATCTGAGGGAGTGTGTGTTGACACAACTCTTTGGAGATATTTGGTATCTAAAGGTTACTTCAACCCTCTAGAGTGGGAGGAAATTAGATCCAAAGTATGAAGGATATAGCCTGGAAGCATATGGACTATTAAGATATCAAGGAAGGATGTACATCCCCGAAGGTGGGGATATACAAAGCATCATACTGAAGGAAGCCCATAGAGCACTTTATTGTGTGCATCCAGGTGTGAAGAAAATGTATGCAAACACGAAGAAGCTTTTCTTCTGGGTAGGCATGAAGCGTGTTGTAGTCCATTTCGTCACCAAGTGCCTAGAGTGTCAACAAGTGAAATTTGACCACCACCACCTGACAGGTCTCCTACAACCGCATGATGTCCCTATGTCCAAGTGGGAAGTCATTTCTATGGATTTTATTGTGGGATTGCCGCTCACATCTCATAGACACAATGCCATTCTTGTGATAGTTGATAAGTTGACCAAGAGTACTCATTTTATTCCGGTTAGAGACACCTACGATGTCACTAATGTGGCACGCGTGTTTTCACGGGATACCCAAAAAGATCATTTCAGATAGGGACTCCATATTCACTTATAGGTTTTGGACAAGTTTGCAGTCAGTGTTGGGGACGTAGTTGAACTTAAGCACAACTTATCATCCTGAAACAGATGGGAAAACTTAGAGAGTAAATCAGGACATGGAAGACATGCTTAGGATGCATGTTATGGATAATCAAACCCATTGGGAGAAGTACCTACCTCTAGTAAAGTTCGCCTACAATAACAGTTTTCATAGATCCATTGGAATGCCACCCTACGAAGCTCTATATGGAAGGCCATGCAGAACATCGTTGAGTTGGGAAAGGTTAGAAGAATGAGTGACAGTTGGGACAGAATTGATTCAAGAGATGGAGGAACAAGTGATTCAAAATAGGCAGAGACTAAAGGAAGCACATGGTAGACAAAAAATTTATGTTGATGCACATAGTACTGACCGAAGTTATAAAGTGGGAGATCAAGTTTTCATTTGTATCAGGCCTAATAAGAGTACCATTCGGTTTGGGAAGGGGACAAAGTTGTCACCTCGATTTATAGGACCATTCAAAATCCAAGAGAGAATTGGACCCGTTTCCTATCGTCTCATACTACAACCCCACTTGCATAAAGCTCATAATGTTTTTCATGTATTTTTTCTACGTCATTATGTTGCTGAAGAATCTCATAAACTGAATTGGAAGTAATTGCAGGTATTGGGTGTGGGAACCCTCATGGTAGAACCGTTACGCATATTGGACCGTAGAGTCTGGCAGCTCAGGAACTGCCTGGTAGACCAAGTTAAGGTCCAGTGGGACAAGTATAGCCCAGGATCTGCTACTTGGGAGGATGTCGAGACATTACAATGAGATCATCCCTCATTTTTTTTACCACCTCGAGAATATGTTTCTCGAAGGTTGGGTGTATGTAATGCCACCTTTTGACTTAGATAGCTAGGATTACCTGAGGCCTAATCACCTTTATTTTATATTCACTATGAAACTATTAATGATACACTTGAACTTTTAAGACGTATGAACCTATGTGAATGACAATTCTATGAATGTTTAACGTTATTTGAATGATGATGGATATTATGCAATTTATTATGTGAATGTCAATTCTATGAATATTTAACGTTATTTGAATGATAATGAATATTATGCAATTTATTATATGAATGTCACTTCTATGAATGTTTAACATTATTTGAATGATGATGGATACTATGCAATCTATTATGTGAATGCCAATTTTATGAATGTTTAACGTTATTTGAATTATGGGGATATTATGCGATCTATTTGTAACTTGAAAATTTTGAAATTTAAAGTTGTTGGTACGTGGATACCGAATTGAGATCATGGTTGAATGCATTTACATGAAAATAATGCATAGATGTGTATGAGTTTGTGTTATAGACTAATCTTCAGGTCAATGGGCTACAAAATAGCCAAAGGATAATGATAATAAAAGTGGATATCATGAACACCGACCGAGAAACAATATGGTATGAATATTTGTATGTGAATTTATGTCGGTTCGAATGCATTGCTATGATATATGGACCAGTGTAGGTTTTTCAGGTGGTGAGATTGCCTAAAACTGAATATACGATGACAAAATTCCCAGCAACACAGTGCCACTGTATATTCCATGGTAGGGTGTGGACCCTAGTCCTATTAGGAGGGGTGGAGGCATTTCCCACCGTGTATCCTCTAAAACCTGGAGTCATGGGAGGATGGTGTTAGCTCACACTCCCCTAGACGTGTGATGATGATTGTCAGTTGCCTGCTGAGGAAGCTTGGTCAAGAGAGTGGCACTTCCGCTTACGGGTTTTATTTGGAGTTAGGTCAATATAGTTGACTCTCCAAGATAGTCCAGCAGAGGAAGGATAGGGATGGAAGACGGAAGTAAGTTAGGGAGGAAGGATGAATAGAAATAGTTGAGAGTGTATGGGGAATTGCCTTATAGTGGAATTTATCGTTTTCCCCTTTTGAAAGGAAAATGTGTATATATGTATATTCATAATTACTTAACTGAACTACAATTGTCTAAATGAACGGTGTTGTTCTAAATTATTATAATTGAGGGATTTTGCGAACATTTTAAATAGTTTACTACCTTTTATGAAACGAATGGTCTTGTTGATTAGATTGGATGCATACAAGAATTACTATAAGTGTGATAATTATTGTCATTAGTATATGCGCGAGCTTTGTATGTGCTATCTACGCATACATTTCTTGCACATGTACACTAGTATGTATAAGTTTTTTGTTTTTTTGCTTACTGATAATGTTATTTATTTGATGTGGATGTATAAACCATGTGTTATTTCCCTTGTATTGTAAATTACTCTAACTTTTGGACTAAGTTTCTTGAAGGGTGGGTGTATGTAACAACCCTAATTAATTCTTTAATTATCATGAATGATAAATATTAGTTTAATGAATTATTAAAATAGATTTTATGGAGACTTTTTTATAATATTATTATTATTGGTAGTTGAACCAATTAATGGGAGGGATAAGGTGGTTGAGGAATTAATGGGTGGAAGGAAGTTGGGGAAATGGATTCGAGGGAGGAAGATAAGGGAGAAGGGAGAACTAGGGGGGAGGATCTTTGGGGTTTTGTGATATTTTTGGTTTATGGCAAGGTAAGAAAATTTGGAGAGGAAGAAGGAGAAGGGAGGAAAGAACAGTTTGGCTTACAGTTTTGCTTGAGGACTCTCATAGGGGCACCGTTGTTGCTGGGAATTTTGGGCTCAGGGGCCAGAAAACCATAAGGATTCCTGGAGCTAGGGAGCCGGAGAGGTTGTTCCTAGTTGGATGGGAGGTTAATACTCAGTTTTGGGCAGGATAGCATCATCAACAACATTATCAGCTTCAAGTTCAACATCAGGTTCAACATCATGTTGAGGTAAATACCTTATACATTTTCATTATTACTTGTTCATCATTATACTGATGTTTCTTATTATACTGTTGTTCATTATGTTCATTATGTTGTTGTTCATCATAATACTGTTGTTCATTATTATACTGTTAAACTGTCAATTATTATGTTGGAACAAAAGAAGTAAATTAGATAGAATTTCTATATTTATTTTTATTTTTATGAGACTTTGTATGCTCAGGCCTTACACTCAGGAATTGGTGAACAGACTAAGCCAAAGTGACATACACCTCTTATATCAAGCGAGTCGGGTCATGTCGAGGGGTGTGATAGGCTCAAGTTGGATTAGTAGTGCTGAGTTGGGTCTAGATGAGGATCTTCCAGTGGAATGGGATAATTTCAGGTAGAGTTTGATCGATTCAGGTATCTCTTTAGTGGATAGACTGAATGAATTGATTTGGACAGGTGGTGATATGTCGGGCCAAATTTCTGTTAAGAATGTTTATGAATCCCTATCTAATAAATTATGGAGATACAAACTAGGGGGTTGGAGGAGGAAAATTTGGAAGTGGGATTGCCCATTGAAGATAAAACCTTTTGTTTGTCTTTTAGCTAAAAACAAAATCATAACTTGGAAAAATTTGCAGAAAAGAGGATGGAAAGGACAAGGATTTTGCTATCGTGCAAAAATAAGAGAGAATTAGGTAAACACATATTTGTAAATTTCTCCTTTACTATATCGGTTTGGGAGGAAGTGAAAAAGGCTCTAAATCTCTCTCATGGTTGGAATGGCATATTGGTGAATGATTGTTTCCAAAACTGAGCAACTCAGAATTTTAATTTACAAGATCTTCCTTCTTATATATGATGGAACATTTGGTTATATAGAAATAAGTCTATCTTTGAGGAAAGGCCCCCCTCTTTGCAGAGAATTGTTTATCTTGTTCAAGGAGCTTTGGGCAAAATGGGGATAAATCATAAAGTTCTTATTCCCAGGCTTACTCCTACAATCCTTCCTATAGATAAAACTCTAGCTTGGTTTGATGGGGTTGCTCAACATAATGTCTTTCTCAGTGGTGATGGTGGTGTCATAAAGATTGATGAACTTAAAGAGTATAGATGGACTTTAAATTGTGGAAAGGGAACAAATTCCAGGGCACAGCGCATGAAAACTTGGGCTACTTTGACTCTTGCCTCATGACTTACAGTTTATGATTTACATGTTTTGTGGGATTCCAATATCGTCATTGATTAACTTAATCGAAAAGGAGCGCTAAAGGTGGCAAATCTAGATGGATGGAAGGATAGAATTTTTGAACTTATCCCGCATTTCAGATCTATCTCCTTTGCTCACATATATAGGGAAGAAAACAAAGAAGTTGATTGTCTATCCAAAAAGGATCTTTACAGTAGTCGAGGGAGAATTGCCTACAGTCAATGGGTTGGAGGCCATGAGGGCCCTACACTCTTTTTAAATATGTATTGATTATCACTGATACATCCTTATATATCGTACATATTTTGGGTCTGATTTTTGTTTTCGTTATCCTCTTTGATAGAGGTTTTTAGCCTTGATCATAATACTTTTTGTAGTATTGCTGAAGAAGATGTACTTGGTAGGTTTTTGGACTTTGATTGGATTATATAACTGTGACCTATGTTTTGGGCATGCCCATAAAAACACCATCTATGTTAGTGATGTATTAATTTTGTAAACAGATTATATTAGTATCAATATGAAGTGGAATTTTTAGTAAAAAAAAAAAATTAAAAAATTTGTTCTTAGAGTATGATACATTAAACCTAAACCTAATGCTTTGTCTATGCAATGTAATTAATATAACCCTCATTTCAATGAGACATGCTAATAAGTGTATGTACCATCTCCAATTAACTATCTAGAAAAATGTCAACTATGATATCCTATAAAATCATCTCGATTCTTATATCTCACTATCAAAATTAGTTATTATAATTAAGCTGCTTGATTCTTCTATCTTGCTATCAAAATTAGTTATTATAATTAAGCTACTTTCTAATGTTTTTATAACAAAGTAGATTTACTCTAACCTAATTTGTTTTTTACATTCTTCAACAATATAAATATAAAGAACTTCACTCAATGGTGTTTATCCATTCCTACATTTTAATCATTATTACTTTTATTACATTTTTGTTTTTATTATATTTTCTTATTAATTTTATAACTTTCTATTATTTGACATTAATTTACATGATCAAAAAAAATAAGTTTTATTGTAGAATGTTGTTTTGTTTTACATTTCCCTACATTCTTATGCAAAGCCGTATATCAAGGATATAATTAATACTCTTTCTATCTATAGGAGCATAGAAAAAGTGGGTTCTACAACTAAATTGGCCACTAGGAAAAGTTAATTTCACCATAATTACAAATATATTTTAATATTTTCTAAATTTTATTTGTTTTATTTTAATTTTTTTTTTTAAATAGTGAATGATTAAATAATATTAAAATAGAAAAATAAAATTTTATGATTTATGATTTATGTTTTATATTTAATTAGTGTTGAACTTTCTTCAAGGGTGTGGTAAGAGATTTTAAGAAGTAAATAAAAATTAAATTGAGGACTATTTTTCATCACTTGTGTTGGTCCTTGACCAAGTTTTGGGAGATTTCTGGTCAAGTTTGACTTATTTTGGGATTTCAACAGCCTGTCAAAGGAGGAGCACAAGACAAAGCAGAGATTGCAGGATCTCGACCCATTTTTGGGTCTTTTTTGGGATTTGGGATTATGTAACGAGTATGGGATGTCGGCCCATGGGTTTACCCATGTTTAGGCCTATTTTGTAAAGTATAAATAGATGTCTAGGCGATATAAGAAGGAGGTAGTTACGAATGGCTAAGTGCTAGATCTATGTGATTGAAGGATTGTAAGTGCTTTGTGCATACTGTGTGAGACTTGCAGAGCTAAGTGCAAGTCATTGTAAGAGGTTGTGAAAGGTTGTGTGATTAGATCTACTCAGGGAAGGAGGATCTAGCGAGCTGTGCAGATCTCCTGTCCTATGCAAAGTAGGGTTTTGAGGCTCTGTGCATGTAACCTATTGAAGAGGATAATAAATAAGAAGAGTTGGTGGACGTAGCCCCAGGGTGGGGGTGAACCACGTATATGTTGTGTTGCTTTGCTTTGTGCAATGTGTTGATGTGTTTATGTCTTTACTTGCTAAGTGCTTTGATATAGATAGATAGATCATTTTATTCTTTGTGCTAATGATGTATATGGATGTTAGATCTGAGTTATATGAATATGCTTAGTGCTTGAATCTACTAGATCTGATATGTTCCGTCATGCTAAGTGCTGCTAGATGTCAGATCTGGTTGACCACTGCATTGTACTGTGATTAGGGTTTAACTGCGTTGTAACTAAGAATTGAATATTGATAAATGTAACTGTTGAGTGCTCTGTTAAGTGTTAGAATCACAGATCTATGTCTCAGCTAAGGTTGCAGACATTTGAGTTCTGCAACCACCCCTACCTCTACCTCGGGTGAGACTTCATCTGCTTCGCAGATGTTGCCAAAAGGGTCGGTATTTAGGGTTTTGTTGGTGCATTATTGTAGCATTGAACCCTGGGTCTGCCCCTATGCCAACAAATGGTTTCGTTGTCGGAACCTGAAACTGTGATTGTTGGGAATTGAGGAAGAAGAAGCTTTATGCAAAGACCCGACCTGAAACTGTGATTGTTGGGAACTAGGGAAGAAGAAGCTTTGTGCAAAGACCTGACCTGAAACTATGAAATCTCTGTGTGTAGATATATTTCTCTAGTGCGCAATACTCTACTTAGTTTGTGAAGCTTTGTGCTAAAGAAAAGAAGTCTAATTAGAGGAAAAGGGGTAAGATATGAAGCTTTATGCTCTGAGAAAAGTAAAAGTGAGACTTTTTTATTAAAAGAGGTAAGATCTGCAAGCTTTGTGCTCTAATAGAAGTAAGAATAGTGAAAAGTTCTAGATCTGAAAGCTTTATTCTCTGTAGAAGGAGGATAAGTGGAAAATTTTGTTTCAAAAGTATGGATCTAGATATGTTTGATAGATTATGTCCTAGCTTGAAAACTAGGGCACTAATAGATGAAAGAAGGTTTGATATACGTAGATCTGATAAGAGTAGTGAAAGATATGTTATACCTATGCATAGAAAGAATGTTTGGACTAACAAGTGGATGCAGGATCCTAGAAAGAAATGTTTGCAGGTTATCTACTATGACCCTAGCGCACAGTATAGAAAGAGCTAGGAATCATTTAAAAGAAAGAGAGGATTAACCCTCTATTACAATTGCAGAAAACCAGGACATCTTGCTAAGGAATGCCCTGGAAGAAGACCTAGTTGTCTTTGTTGCAAAGCTATGGACCATGAAGTATTGGATTGCTCTAGAATGATTACTAAGCTTGAAGAAATGAACATGAAACAAGAAAACCCTAAGGCATATCCAGAAATGGCAACACCCCAGAAAGAATTAGAGAAAGTATTGCTACAGATGAAAGAAACCCGAAAGGATCACCGACATGCCAGTTTATCATAGATCTTCAAAGAAAAAGAATGCCTTGGAGAAAGAATAGGAGACTTCGACATTAACTGTGTTCTGGATGAGGAAACATAGGTGAATATCATGACAGAAAGAACTTGGGAAGCTATAGGGAGGCCTATTATGATTCCTTCATTAGGAGGAATATGATTATTCAAAGGAAAGATGATAAACCTATGTGGAAAGATCACCCAGATATATATGAATGCCAATGTAACTTCGACGGAGGAATATTTTGATATTATTAAATTTATTGAGAACAACGCCCCATTTACCATGTTATTAGGAAAACCTTGGATTGAAAGAGATCAGGCCAGAAGACAAGAAGAAGAAGAAGTTTTAGAGCAGAAGAAGCAAGAGTTAAAAGATTTCATGAATAGAAGGATCACACACTTGATTGAAGAATAGGAGAACAGATCAAAGCTATTTAACACCAGAGACCCGGATGTCGAAGTTGCAAGAACACTAGAAGACCCATAAAAGATTGAAGTACCTATTCCAGCTAAAGAAGAACTATCACCCTCGAGTCTTAGGAAAGAATCTCAATAGCGTGAAGTAACTATGCCAAAAGAAGATAAGAATCAGAATGGGAAAAGGCATACCGAGATGAAGCTCACTAGGAAGAAAGATAGAAAACTAATTAAGAAGAGAGCTAAGATCGACAAGTTACAGAAGGTTCCAGAGGGAACTTCGCAGAAGGAAAATTTGCAAAATTGGAGCTTCGTCGAGATAACAGAACAACGTCACATGGCACTTCTTCATGGCGAAGCAATATAGCCATTGGGAATAATATAACCGTTCGGCTGACTCTCCGAACGGGTAGAAAGGCATTTATGGTTTGCCACCAGACCGTTGGACTACGCCATAACGGACAGAACAGGGTTAATGAAGGCTTATCGATCGTTGCAAGCAATCCATTGCCAAGTTATCTATTTATCTCGTTGCGCCATGCACCGAGAACACTTTTGCTAACTGTGAATCTAAGACCGTAGACTTGTTGATTTTACACAATGATCATTGCGCTATTTCCATCTATCCTATTGCAGTGTCTAAGTTACTCCTCGAACTCGAAGATTTTCAACCCTGAGCGTGTATGTCGGACGAGTTCAGCGTTGCAGAGAGAGTTTTTGAAGAAGTTCTGATCGACTTCATGAATGAAAGAGTCATGTTGATGTCTATAGGTGTACAAGTGTCACTGACGAGAGGATTGCAAGCCTCTCCATCGACTGCTCGCGGATCGGGGCCATCCTGACCAACAGTAGAGAAGAGAACCAAGCACAAAGACGACCTAGCCAACGCGAAGTTGATTCCATCCATATTTCCCGATTACATCCTACCTCTGGCGTGCGTGGTGAATCATGATAGTGTTCCACACGATTTCGAGTACACCATAGTCATTGCGTTCCTCCCGAAGGGGATACGGGCAGTTTGAGCAGAGCAGGTAAGATCACAACGTTGAATTTCAGCGACTTCAACATCAAAGATCACAAAATCTATGGTATGTTCGCCCCATACAAGTACCTAACTAGAACAAAAGGGAAGAACTCGAAGATCATCCCTCAGTCGTGGAAAATGAACCTCATGCAGTCCACCCTATTGAATGTTATGAAGATCCCACACTTCAGAAGACACCAGGAAGTAAATGCCTGTGTCAAGCTGCTATATTGTGTTACCATGGAGGCTACTTATGGCTATACTGTCTCATTACAGTTGACCCAATGTTGATCCATAGGATCGCAGGCCTGAGTATGCAAGGACCCGACCCACAGGACTTTTATCTAGGAAAAGCCGCAGATCACACACTAGCACAGAAGATCAATGATAGATATGACGACGTTAAAAAGGGAACAAGAGGCTACAAGGTAGCTTCCATCCAGAGTGGCGCAATGCACCTATCATGTCAATTGATAGCTAAAAATTTAGTAAGGAAGAAATGACCTACACAGGTCACCGGCTTTGTCGTTGACCTCGCAGGGAAGTGTGCGGAAGGCCTACAGATGAACTGGGCGAAGTACCTAGTTAACCAGTTGGAACTAGATTTTCGAGAAGCACAAGATTAGGGTTATGAATTTAATTTCAGCTGGCTCCTAGTCCTCATTGCATTTGTTGCGTGGGAGATGTTGGAAGGAGCGACCTTCCCCGACATAGAGCCATTCGAACCGCTTGTCGTGAATTTTTCTACCCTATGGTAATCAACTAATATGAACAAACAGTGGTAGTTGAATGTTGTGTTTCATACATACTACCTCTAGCTAAAGCGAGCCATCGAAGTTGAGCCTCGCATGACCCCGAACACCTTATAGAGGTTCCGACTACTAATGAAGTTCAACGCAGATCGACACTTTATCTACATTACAGAGCGAGTAGATGAGCATAAAGAGAAGCTCCAGTCATATTACAAACTCACATAAGAAGACCTTGAGAAGATCACCAACCCCGTAGAGATATTTGATATTGACAGCCTAGAAAACACTCATAAAGAACATAATACACCCGAAACCAGCAGGAAGAAGAAAATTGAGGAGGTCCAAAACTTAAGTAGCACTTTAGGGAATACTGCTTCCATGTCACCTGACCAAGGGGGTGGTGACAAAGTAGAAGCTGAATAGAGACCAAGCAAAGTAACACTGCCCAAAGAAGAGGTTGATCCCTTAAAAAAGAGGAAGGCTTCCCCCTCAAAACCTTCTTCTTGGAAGAAATCCAAAGCCACCATGACCAAGATGTAGAATGTCCTCACCTCCGATGACTTCGACTTCATCATAGCATCCTTGAACGATGCTTCACTAGAAATAGCAAAGAAACAAGGAGCGAAGAAGGAATAAATGTATGATAGGATTGAATTTGAACTCCGAGGGGTATAGCAGGCTCTTCAATCCAGCCGCATAGTCTCCATTGCGCCTCTGTCATCGAGAGAACCAGATTTGGGAGATGAGTCAGCCCAATTCCACCGACTAGCTGATACAGTCGAAGCTCAACTTCAACGAGCACAAGAAGAAACAGAACAAGCCACCCAGGCTTTGAAGCAAGTATAAGGAGTACTTGAAGAGCAGCACCGAGTTGCAGAACAGCAAAAGATTGCTCTCTAAGCAAAGTTCGATGAAGAAAAATCACAGATACAACAAGGAAAAGACCAGTTGCTCGCAGAGCAACTCTAAGTGAAAGAAGCGGTCAACAGAGCACTTATCTCTGTGACAGTCATAGAAATAAAGGTAGAGGATCGAGTCACACAACAAGTAGAGCATCTCACAGAAGTTATCCTGTAGCTACAACAATAATATCAAAGAGAAGCAACTGCTCGAAGCGCAGTTGAAAGAATAAAATCCCTTGCTATGGAATGTAAGCAACTTACTAATCACAGTGCCCAGACCTACGAGCAAGTCACTGAGAATCCAGAACTGAAGGCACTAGAGTCACAGCTCCAAGAGGTGAAGTATCAAGCCGAAATGATACAAGCGCAATTGAAGCCCCTTTCAGTTGTGGAAAAAATGAAGCACTTCCAAGAGCAACGCACTACCCAGCAATAGATCCACACTATCCAGAGTAGAGTTATGGTAGTAACTCAAAGGCTCCAACCTGTACAAGATAAGTCCTACCAATTGTTCACAGAGGTCGAAGGCTGAGGAGTAGAACTGGAGTAGGTTGTCACTGCAGTTGAAAAGTGCCTGGAGGGACCTTTGAATGAGGTAGTCATCCAAGAGTTCGTTGCATAAGAGGCCATGGCACAACAACAAGTCGATGCAGCTTGAGCCAAGCTCGAGGCTTTCAAGGAAGAACTACCCAGATTAGAGTGACTCGGGATGAGTCATGGGTGAGTGTTGGGGGCATGTTGGCCCTTGACCAAGTTTTGGGAGATCCCTCGTCAAGTTTGACCTATTTTGGGACTTCAACAGCTTGTTGAAGGAGGAGCGCAAGACAAAGCAGAGATCACGGGATCTCGACCCCTTTTTGGGTCCTTTTTGGGATTTGAGATTATGTAACGGGTGTGGGATGTCGGCCCATGGGTTTACCCATGTTTAGGCATATTTTGTAAAGTATAAATAGATGTCTAGGCAATGTAAGAAGGAGGCAGTTACGAATGGCTGAGTGCTAGATCTATGTAATTGAAGGATTGTAAGTGCTTTGTGCATACTGTGTGAGACTTGCAGAGCTAAGTGCAAGTCATTGTAAGAGGCTGTGAAAGGTTGTGTGCTTAGATCTACTCAGGGAAGGAGGATCTAACGAGCTGCGCAGATCTCTTGTCCTATGCGGAGTAGGGTTTTGAGGCTCTGTGCATGTAACCTATTGAAGAGGATAATAAAGAAGAAGAGGTGGTGGCCATAGCCCCGGGGTGGGGGTGAACCACGTATATGTTGTGTTGCTCTGCCTTGTGCAATGTGTTGATGTGTTTATGTCTTTACTTGCTAAGTGCTTTGATATAGATAGATAGGTCTATTTATGCTTTGTGTTAATAATATATTTGGATGTTAGATCTGACTTATATGAATGTGCTTAGTGCTTGAATCTGCTAGATCTGATATGTTCTGTCATGCTAAGTGTTGCTAGATGCCAGATCTGGTTGACCATTGCGTTGTATTGTAATTAGGGTTTAACTGCACTGTAACTAAGAACTGAATATTGATAAATATAAATGTTGAGTGCTCTGTTAAGTGTTAGAAACACAAATTTGTGTCTCGGCTAAGGTTGCAGACATCTAAGTCCTGCAACCACCCCTGCCTCCACCTCGGGTGAGACTTTGTCTGCTTCGCAGGTGTTGCTGAAAAGGCTGGTAGTTAGGGTTTTATTGGTGCGTTGTTGTACCGTTGAACCTCTGCCCCTGTGCCAACAACTTGTATCATATTCAAGAGGGATCAAATCCATGGAGGTAAAAACATGTATATTCCTCAAGATAAATCCAAAGTTAAGATAAATTCGTGTTGGTTCTATGTGTGTAGGGATGGGAGGTTATATACCCAACCCCTCTCTAGATGAGAAAACAGATGTTCTTAACCATTAGGTCCACTCAATATATTTATATAAGGTGAACATTAAAATATTTTATTTATGACAGATCCTAAAATATTTTTAAATATTATATGTCAACACCATATTAAACACTAAATAACTTATGCATCTCTCTTATATTGACATGTAAAAAACACCTATGAACAAAATTATATATATATAATAATCTATTTTTAAGGTCACGGCCAAGCTAGCACACCAAATTGGTGTATGAGACCCCCTTGTTTGTGGGACAAGGGACCCCCTCCGCCCCGCGATTTGACTGGTAAAGTCTACGAAGGTATACATACCCTACCCCCCTCTGAATTTGACCCTGTGACCTCTTAAGAGGAAACACATGTTCTTAACCATCAGGCCCACTCAGGTTGTATTAATATATATGAACATTGAAATATTTTCTTGTTATTAATATGTTTTCTAAATGTTAATTATCATGTTGAACATTTCTGATACTTCTCGGGTGTAAAAAAGGCCTCTCAAGACAATCACATATGTTTTTGAAGTAAAAAAATATTTTACCAACTCTTATAAAATATTCTTGTAAAATTTACATAACATAACTTCTTTTCCTATAAATAACAAATCACAATTTGTTTTTCACTAAAAAAAAATTAAATAACATATTTTAAAATACATTTTATTCACTTAACCATTAGTAAAAATTATATATATATATATATATATATATATATATATATATATTTATATTTATTTATTTATTTATTTATTTTACTAACACTAAAAATAAATTTTCCCCATTTTAATTTATATGTTAAATAACATATATCAAAATTTATCCACTCAATCATATTTCTCCATATGGAAAGTACAGTCAACCATGAAAAACAACCTTGCTTTTCTCCGTACACCAAGTCCAATCAATTATGAAAAAAATTTCTCTCCATATGGCTACCGGAACAAGTCATATACAAGATTATCAATTGTGCCCGAAAGAACAAATCATATACAACTGTGTCAATTGAGCTCAGTCTTAGAGTAAATTTTGAATTATTCTTCAAAAGTAAATTTTAAGTTATTGAAGGCGAGTTCAATAGCACTTCACGACGGTTTAATGCCTCACTCAAAATAACACCAACTCTTTTATTTGTTGGACAGAGGTTGACCAGACAACTTTCATTATCAACATTCCTTCTTTTCTCACAAGAGGATCCAAGCAGCCCATCCCTGAGCAGTCCCACTCTTTTATTCTCAATTCACAATTAGAAAATAAAGAAACACTAACTACTTTTATTCGTTGAACAACACTTGACCAAGCCAGTTACCTTCCTTTTTATGATGGAGAAATTCAAATCAACTTCCATGCTACCCATAACCTGGAGGATCCATACAGAGCTTTGCAACAAAAACCAGTTGCACTTCATAAGATTTGAGATTATTCCAAAGATGAATTAATACCTTTCAGTACCTTAACCAAGCAAAGCTCAGCAGGCAGGGAAGTGATGGTCTTACTTGATCATAGACCATTCATAGTCCAGCCAACCACATTTCCAACCAGTAAGGTCCCGATCAACTGGAAAAACTCCTGATCAGCCCCGATGCTACCTGATTCTTATGCACAGCTACTGAGCAGAACTCGGAGCAACCAACAAGATTCGGTGAAAATGATGTGGGTTCACAACCTCCGTTGCAACAGAGCCATGAAAAGAAACAAAAACGCTAAAAACATTCAGTCCTTAAAGCTTATCCTCATACTCTAAGAGGGCAATGATATGCTCATTGAGTCCCTTCCTCCTCCTGATATCAGTTACAATCTGACTGGCCTCTGAACAAGAGTCCAATGGATCGCAGCCCATCAAATCCCAATGATCAAATACAGTCTGAGGAAAAGCCTTCTCACCAGTCGCAAGCCGAAGAGTATCTGCAAAGTTAAAAGACTTTATAACTAGAAAATAAGCCTTAATGTTATACAGTGGAGTCCCAGGCCTCTGCAACTCCTCAAACACATGGCCTCTCCTCTTATTCAACAAGTTGTAAATTCCACCCAGAGCCTGCTCAGGTGCCTAAATCTCAACCAAATATACAGGCTCTAGAAGCCTCGGCTTGGCAGTAAGCTGAGAAGCAAAGAAGACCCTTCTTGCTGTGGGAATGAGCTGACCACCTCCTCTGTGTATGGCATCTGAATGTAAGACTACATCACACATCTCAAAGAAAATCCCACGCATGTTCTCCTCTGCAAGAGCTCCTTCCCTGGAGGCCCATTGGAATGCAGCAAACACGGAGTCCTTAATCTCATTCAAGTACTGGAATCCCTTGCACATGTCCACCACCATGTTGGGTCCTGTTGTTTCAGGCCCAAAGCACCAGATCTTCTTCACCAACTCTCTGTCCCACTCAAATTCCTCAGAGAGGATTTTTCCTCGGGCCTTGACATCATCCTTTGGGCCAATGTGCCCCTCGTCAATTGCCTCTGCAAGACCTAATTCCAAAGGCCTTGCTTCAACATAAAGCCTATTGTGTTTATTTGGAGATTTGCTCATGACAACATGGTCTGATTTCTCCAGCACAGTCTCTCTGAATGAAACAATGGGATCAGACACAACAATCTCTGCTCGCCCATGAAAATCCTCCTGCAAGTCCTTCAAGCATATTTCTATGTGAAGCTCTCCAGCTCCTACAATTATATGTTCCCCTGATTCCTCAATTGTGCAGACAACCATAGGATCTGACTTGGCCAAGCGCTTAAGGCCTTCAACTAACTTTGGGAGGTCAGAGGCCACCTTAACTGCACTGGAACTCGATAAACTGGGGAGACAGAGAAATTCATAGCTCTGATGGGATGGGCCTCTGTTTCTCCCTCATTTGTGAGAGTAGCATTCTTCGTGATAAACTGATCTAACCCAAGTATACCGACGGTGTTTCCACAGGGCACATCATCAACCGTTTCATGCTTTTTCCCCATCCATATGACTGTCCTCTGAATGCTCTTGAAATACAGATCCTTCTTCTGTCCAGGGACATAGTTGGGTCCCATGATTCTCACCTTCATCCCCTTTGCCACTCTCCCAGCGAAGACCCTCCCAAAGGCAAAGAACCGTCCTTTGTCCGAGGCCGGAATCATATTTGACACATAGAGCATCAATGGCCCATCGGGATCACAGTCCCTGATACCCTTTGCATAAATGTCATCCAGAGGCCCTTCATACAAGTTCTCTACACGGTATCTCTGGGCAGTGGCAGGAGAAGGCATATGGAAAATCATCATCTCAAGTAGGGCACTGCTTGCAGGGAGCCAGCTCTGCATAACACGCTTCATCAGGGCCTTCCCAACCAAGCCCTTGTCCTCTTTCTTCATACAAATCCCCAGCTTCTGCAACATAGGCCATAGCTTATCATTGTCACCCTTCATGCAAATGCTGAGGATCTGCCTTATGGGCTCATATACGAACTGAAGAAAGCCTCTCTTGCAGGTGGGTAAGCCTGAATTCTTGCCTGACCATCTTCTTGTATGAGTGTCAAAATAGTTTTCTCCCCACAGCCTCTCCATCATCTTCATTTCATTGCACCCAAACTTCTTAGCATACATTTTGGCAAAGTTTGTCAATGTAAAAGCCCACCCATGAAGGCCAGCTAAGAATGCAACAGTGCCTTTCTCTGGATAAACTTGAACATCCCCAAGTAGAGGATCCTCGTAAGTAGCCATGACCACATTCACATTCTCAATAACCCTTGATAAGGTCTGATAAGCTTCCTCCCCATTGACTTGTAACTCAAGGAAGAGTCTATCGATCTTATTGAGAATGAGAATGGGCTTAATACTTTCTCCAAGAGCTTGGCGCAGAACAGTTTCAGTCTGCACACAGACTCCCTCAATACAGTCTACCACAACTAATGCATCATCTATGATTCTGAGGGCTGTTGTGACCTCTGATGAAAATTCAATGTGCCCCGGGGAATCAATCAAGTTTATCAAATACTCGTTTCCCACTCTTTGCCCCTTGAATTTTTTCAGAGACTCTTCTGTCATCTGATAATACAAGGACATCCCAGTCGACTTAATGGTGATACCACGTTCAGCTTCATCTGCCCGAGTATCAGTCATACTAACATCCTCTATAGATTCTTGAGCTATGATACCAGCTGTTGCCACCAAAGAATCTGTCAAAGTAGACTTCCCTGCGAATACCCAAAGCAATTATCAGAATTAATAGGTGATGATGAATTAGGTAAGTAGGGATGAGTCTAGTTTGATGCAATGAAGATTTAGCATATACTCTAGAAGGGGTGAAAGCTATTTTGATGTAATGATGATTTTGCATATACTCTTTGAAGGGATGAGAATTCCACTCCTTTCTGTACTCTCTCTCTCTATATATATATATATAACTCCTTTCAGTATGTTATATGGGTGTTGTGGAACAGAAGAGGAGATAAAACAATTCCAGAAGCAGAGAATGATACCATGGTCAACATGGGCAATCATAGACATGTTACGAATATTATGCTTCAAGTCCATAGTCCTTCTGAGCTCTTCAACTGTAAACTTCACCTGTAAATACACAATCACAAGTCTCTGTAATTAATTCAGCAGGCTAGTCATCATTTGCATTGATTAGAGCACTATGCACCGGCAACAAGCTTATATTAAGCAGACTATTTATTTCTGATAAATCTATCATCCACAATTCTGGACAAACCCTGTTAGTATTCGAAGAATCAAAATTTCCTTCAAAATATCAACATTAGCATCTCATGGGATTGTTTAACAAAAAATAAACAGAGCAGTGATGTTACCATCTTTGCTATTTTTCTTATTCACCAAAAACTTGAAGCAGCCGAATACTATATAAAAGGACTACCTGAAATTTACAAATGCAAGTGAAACATAGTGAGTGCAATATCCATGGAGTCTGCGAAAGTAAAAAACTGAATGTAGATATTTGAATTAAATGACCAACGTTGTAACATACCAAAGAAGGCCTATTCCTCTAGAATTTGATCAAAGGGGACCACAGTTAGCTACTCAGGTGGTCAGAGTAGCCTACTCAGGTAGGCCAATAATAGCCTTGATAACAAGGCCAATAAAAAATGATCATATGGTTCCCTAATCTATAGAACCATATTTATACGATCAAGTTTTAGCCATAAACTTATCTGACTTGCCCACTGATGCAGGAGCATCTCTCCACGTCAGCCAGCCAACCACGTCAAGCACGTGCATTCAAGATGAAGAGAGGCGCAGTCCTCATTAAAATCTGAATTGAATATAATTGAATTGCTTAGGCTGTTGAGCCATGAAGTCGTGCCTTTGTGCAGGCGTAAGTAGATAGGCCTTTAATGTTTTGAAAGGCTGAGATCTAGATCCAAATGCTGGACTAGACATCCCATTCAATGTAATTGAATAGGGTAGGTAGGTTGGAGGGAAGAGCTCAAAGAGCCCCCTCAGGTAAAAGAGATTTCAGATCTCATTTTGAGTTAGTGTAGAGAGGAGAGTGGAAGTGTGTGAGAGAATCTGTGAGTAGCGAGAAGAAGAGAAAGAGTCGAGACCTTGTTACAGGTCATGCTCAGGAACACATTGTAAATATAGGCATTTTCCATATTTAATACAAAGAGAAGTTTTTCCTGCATTATTCTATGTTGAATGGATATCTGTGAGTGTTCTTTTATGTTGGAGATGTATACTGTAGGTTTGCATTTGCAGGAGGGTGTCTGATTTCAGGAGAAGGTCTTTGAGGCTTCACACCAGGAGGGTGTGACAGGACACTGCGGGTTCTGATAGCCGTGCAGGGAGGATGCACTTCTGAACTCTGCGGAGTCAGACAAAGACGTGTTGCAGCACAGGAGCTGGAATCAACAACTCAGGGAAGACCTCAAGGTTGTTGAATACCTTGGAGGCAAGGCTGTGTATGATAGACACAATTGCAGACAGAATTCTATTGTGAGTTCTGTAAAGCTCTGCCAAGTGGGCATTGAGCATAGGCACAAGGTGCAGTTGGAGGAACTTTGTTGTGGGTTCAGACAGAAGCCAGAATCACTGAGGATTCTGAGAGCTCTGCCAGGTGGGCATTGAGCAGGTGCATAGGTGCACAGAAGACAGGACTGCAGGAAGTTCCATGAGAAGACACTCTGCCAGGTGGGCATCAAGACATTGTGTAGGTAGGCACAGAGGGAAAAGAACTCTGTTGTGAGTTCAAAAGGAACCAGAATCACTGAGGATTATGTGAAGCTCTGCCAGGTGGGCATTGAGCCGGTGCAAGGAGTGCACGGGGGAAGAACTCTGCTGTGAGTTCAAGAAGAAACAGAATCACTAAGGATTCTGAGAGCTCTGCCAGGTGGGCATTAAGGGGGTGCATAGGTGCACAGGAGAAGAAGACAGAACTGTTGTATGTTCTGGGAGAAGATACTCTGCCAGGAGGGCATAGAGACATTGTGCAGACGGCACAGGAGAAGAGAACTCTTTGAGTTTTGTAATTTGGAGGAAGAGTCCATAGAGGGATCTTCACAGGGTTGTTGAATACCCAGAAGCACTCAGCAAGAGGTTTCTTAAGGTAGAGGATAGTCGGGAGGGCATCCCAACGTTCTCCATCTACAGGAGAAGAAAGAAAGATAAAATCTCGTAGGGGTCTGAGTGTTAAGAAGCTCAGGAGAGACAACACTGTGGGTGCGTGAAGACTCTGTAGAGGGCAGAAGTCAAAGAATCCTTTGAGGATTCGGAAGTGAAAGCTCAGAAGGAATAGCGTCGAGGAGAACGCGCGCGGCAAAGCTCAAAGCTGAGGAGTTCGCAGAAGAGAAAGGGAGCAAAGGTTGAGTCCTTTGGCTTTTGAATTCTCCCAAGGTTGGGAAGAAAGTGCGCAAGCTCAGGAGGGAGCACAGCAGCCGTCGGATCGGCGGAGAAAAGAGATCTGGACCGTTGATTTCTACGTCCAGGAAGGAGCAGGAGGAGCGCACAGAAGAGGAGATCGCCAGTCGTCGGATCTCACTCAGATACCCGTCAGTCGTTGGATCGGGTGAAGGCGCACAGAGTTTAGCTTCTCGAGGAACGCACAGGAGAATAGATCTGGGCCGTCATATCTTGAGCAGATACCCATCAACCGTCGGATCTGACAGAAGTTGCGCGAGGGTTAATCTTGTGAACAGAAGGAAAAAAATCCTGAAAGGAGGGTTGGCTCATCAGGGTTTCACATATCGAGAAATTGGAAGTCTCGATGACATGAGATCGGGAATTTCCATGGGAAATTACCCGGGAACGATCTGGACCGTCCGTTAGTGGAGACACGTGGTGGAGATTGAGGCGTCGGAAGTCGGGATATCGGCATTCCCGTGGACTAGAGATTGGGGAAGTCCATAGTGAAAACGCCGATATAATCTGAGCCGTCCATTTGGGGAGACAGGTGTTAGGAATCTGAAGAGAGTCGGTATATCAACACTCGGGAAATCGAGTTCCTAAGGTCATGAAATTCGGGACATCAGAAGTCTCGAAATGGCGAGGAGAGATCAGGACTGTCCATTCTTGAGACGCGTGGCAGCAATCGGAGCCATCAGGAAAAGGCCCGACAGGAAGTCGTCTATTGACATTTTGGTCATCGGGATATCGGGAATCCTGGTGACAAGAGGTTTGGGCATTTCGGAATTGCGAAGTCCGAAACCCTGACGAGGAGAAAAGTGCCACTGTGGGCCAACTGTCAGCGTACCCGACAAGGAGGAAAGTGCCATGGTGGGGGCCAGCTGACGTCATATCGGGATATCGGGGATTCCGAGGACAAAATGTTTATGCATTTCGGCATTGCGATGTTCGAAACCCCGATGGGAGACAAGGCTGCGGTCTTGTGAGATAGTGGTCATGTGGGCCAGGAGTTTAGCCTGGAGGGTTAACGGGAATTGGAGCACATCGGGATTTTGAAGCCCAAAACCCCGACGGGAATATAAGACTGCAGTCACGAGGATAACAGTCATATGGGCCAGGATCCTAGCCAAGAGAGCTAGTGCATAAAGAGCACGTCGGGATTCGATGGATCGCGGATCCTGAGGACAAGTACATTTTGGCACTTGAAAGTCCGAAACCCCAACGAGAAGGAATATAAGGCTGCGGTCTTATGGAAAGCGGTCATATGGACCAGAGCCTAGCCAGGAAGGACTAAGGCCGGAGAGGAGCGCATCGGAGATCGAGGATTCAAGAGGACAGAAACTCTTGACATCGGGAAAGATGAAACCCCGAAAACCCGAAACTGAGTCGGGGAAGATCACGGTTGAGTGCAGAGAACCGTGCGGGTGAAGAAAGAACCTGTGGATCGAGTTTTTACCAGAGATTCCAGTGGGGGATCCAAAGAGCCTCTTCGGCTCAGAAGATAAATTTGAACGATCCTGTGAGCGGGTGAGGCCTTTGTCGAGGCAGAGGTACGTTGCACCATCAAGTGGTATCAGAACCTGAATCTTGTCTGTATATTTCAGGCAAGAGAAGAAAGAGGAACTGGAGCACTCTGATACACATCAAGTGGTATCAGAGTGGGAACTTCACTTGTATATTTTAGGTGAAGCGAGGAGATAAAGAAGATAGGGTTGTTGGAAACTCTGTAAGGATTGTTCGCAGGTAGGCAACAGTCCATAGACAATCATGGAGACTGTAGGATGATGAAGCTGGTAACACTCTTGGTGTAGAGTGACAGTAGCAGGTTTGCTAGGAAAGAAGACAAAGACAGCACCATGGTTACTGAAGGCCATAGGCATGCTAGGAAGAAAAGCAAAGCAGAAAAGCTTGCAGAAATGGATAAAGAGCTCTATGAATTAAGGGCAGACATAGAGAAGCTTGAACTGCGGATGTGGTAGGATAAGAGGTCGAGATGGATGCGTGAATGGCCCATGAGGAAGTCGAAGGCAAAATGGCCAGTCAAGGAGTTGATGGTTAGAGGGCAGCGCAGGCTGTTAAAAAGATGGTTGAGGTATGTTGAAAACCTCAATGGACCAGAAGAGGAAATGGTTCAGGTATGTGAACCAGAGACTGGGAGAGGTCTCGATGATGAAGAAAATGAATTGGGATCAGCTGAGGATCTCAAGAACTGCCAGGAGAGCAGAGAAGAAATTCTCATTTGCCAGGTGGGCAACGAATTGAGATCACTGCGGGATCTCAGGGACTGTCATGAGGACAGTCGAGGAATTTCACATTGCCAGGAGGGCAATGGATTGAGGTCACTGCGGGATCTCACTGACTGTCAGGAGGGCAGCAAAAGGTTTCCAGATTGCCAGGTGGGCAAGGAAATAGAGATGGAATTAGTTGATTCCATGGACTACCAGGAGGGCAGCAGAGACATCCCATATTGCCAGGTGGGCAGGGGTGAGCAGGTGAGTTGGAATCAGCCCGAGGAGCTGACAGATCAGATGAGACTATCAGAGAGTCTCATAAATTCAGAGATGGATTTAGATCAGCAGGTGCAGCTGACAGAGGAGGAGGATCTGAGGGGTCTTCTGATGATTGGAGGAATTCATGTATTCCTACCATTTGCCCAGGAGGAGGAAGAATTCTATGTTGAAGATGGTGCAGCAACAGTAGGAGAACAGTCAGTTGTAACTGTCAGGAAAGAAGAGGGATTGAAGCAGACTTTGGAAGCTACCCAAGCAGAAGTAAAAGAAGAGGAAGAAAATGAGCATTCGGAGGAATGTCTCAACATATTCAGCCGGGAAGATGAGGAAGTTGTAGCACTGAAGCTCGCAGCAAATGAAGCCAAAGAGCAGGCAGGCAAATTTATCACTCCATGGGAGATGGAGCTAGAGATGTTGGAGGATTGACTGAACAATCCAGAGCCAGCAAGGGAACTGACAAAATTTGAGCTGTCAGGGAAGGTGACTGAACAGCCAGTCAGACAAAGAGAGACTGCAGAACAGAGGTCTGCAGCAGGGTGGCAACTTGAGGCCACAGGTGAAGATGAAGAAGAAGGCATGGGAGATCATGATGATCTACCCAATTGCAGAAACATTTTGCAGCTGAGGAGACTGCAAAAATAGAGCCAGCCACTGGAGCAGCTGGACGAAGTGATCGAGGAGATCCGACAGCTGATGTTGAGGTCAGAAGAAACTGCCAGCAAGGAGAAGTTGAGCAGAACGAAGGAAGCAGCAGCACAGAAGCAGCAGCAGCAAATAGATGGAGCAGATGAACAGCTCCAAAGGATGATTTGGGATCCAGGAGGACTTCCAACAGCTGAAATGCGAAGCTCATGAGTAGGAGCTCATGAATTTTGCAGCTGAGGAGTTTGATGCAGGAGAATCTCTCCACGTCAGCCAGCCAGCTAGCCAGCCACGTCGAGCGCGTGCATTCAAGATGAAGAGAGGCACAGTCCTCATTAAAATCTGAATTGAATGTAATTGAATTGCTTAGGCTATTGAGCCATGAAGTCGTGCCTTTGTGCGGGCGTAAGTAGGTAGGCCTTTAATGTTTTGAAAGGCTAAGATATAGATCCAGATGCTAGACTAGATATCCCATTCAATGTAATTGAATAGGGTAGGTAGGTTGGAGGGAAGAGCTCGAAGAGCCCCCTCAGGTAAAAGAGATTTCAGATCTCATTTTGAGTTAGTGTAGAGAGGAGAGTGGAAGTGTGTGAGAGAATCTGTGAGTAGAGAGCAGAAGAGAAAGAGCTGAGACCTTGTTACAGGCCGTGCTTAGGAACACATTGTAAATACAGGCATTTGCCATATTTAATACAAAGAGCAGTTTTTCCTACATTATTCTGTGTTGAATGGATGTCTGTGAGTGTTATTTTATGCTGTAGATGTATACTGTAGGTTTGCATTTGCAGGAGGGTGTATGATTTCAGGAGAAGGTCTTTGAGGCTTCACACCATGAGGGTGTGACAGGACACTGCGGGTTCTGATAGCTGTGCACGGAGGATGCACTTCTAAACTCTGCGGAGTAAGTCAAAGACGTGATGCGGCACAGGAGCTGGAATCAACAACTCAGGGAAGACCTCAAGGTTGTTGAATACCTTGGAGGCAAGGCTGTGTATGAGAGACACAATTGCAGACAGAATTCTATTGTGAGTTATGTAAAGCTATGCCAAGTGGGCATTGAGCATAGGCACAAGGTGCAGTTGGAGGAACTCTATTGTGGGTTCAGACAGAAGCCAGAATCACTGAGGATTCTGAGAGCTCTGCTAGGTGGGCATTGAGCAGGTGCATAGCTGCACAGAAGACAGGACTACAAGAAGTTCCATGAAAAGACACTCTGTCAGGTGGACATCAAGACATTGTGTAGGTAGGCACAGAGGGAAAATAACTCTGTTGTGAGTTCAAAAGGAACCAGAATCACTGAGGATTCTGTGAAGCTCTGCCAGGTGGGAATTGAGCCGGTGCAAGGAGTGCACAGGGGAAGAACTTTGCTGTGAGTTCAAGAAGAAACAGAATCACTGAGGATTCTGAGAGCTCTGCCAGGTGGGCATTGAGCAGGTGCATAGGTGCACAGGAGAAGAGGATAGAACTATTGGATGTTCTGGGAGAAGATACTCTGCCAGGAGGGCATAGAGACATTGTGCAGAGAACACAGGAGAAGAGAACTCTTTGAGTTCTATAATTTTGAGGAAGATTCCATAGAGGGATATTCACAGGGTTGTTGAATACCCAGAAGCACTCAACAAGAGGTTTCTTGAGGTAGAGGATAGCCGGGAGGGCATCCCAACGTTCTCCATCTGCAGGAGAAGAAAGAAAAACAAAATCCCGTAGGGGTCTAAGTGTTAAGCAGCTCAGGAGAGACAGCACTGTGGGTGCATGAAGACTCTGCAAAGGGCAGAAGTCAAAGAATCCTTTGAGGATTCGGAAGTGAAAGCTCAGGAGGAACAACGTCGAGGAGAACGCGCGCGACGAAGCTCAAAGATGAGGAGTTCGCAGAAGAGAAAGGGAGCAAAGGTTGAGTCCTTTGGCTTTTGAATTCTCCCAAGGTTGGGAAGAAAGTGTGCAAGCTCAAGAGGGAGCACAGCAACCGTCGGATCGACGGAGAAAAGAGATCTGGACCGCTGATTTCTACGTCCGGGAAGGAGAAGGAGGAGCACACAGAAGAGGAGATCGTCAATCGTCGGATCTCACTCATATTCTCGTCAGTCGTTGGATCGGGTGAAGGCACGCAGAGTTTATCCTCTGGAGGAACATGCAGGAGAACAGATCTGGGTCGTCAGATCTTGAGCAGATACCCGTCAGCCGTCAGATCTGACAGAATTTGCACGAGGGTTAAGCTCGTGAACAGAAGGAAAAAAATCCCGAAAGGAGGGTTGGCTCATCGGGGTTTCACATATTGGGAAATCGGAAGTATCGATGACATGAAATCAAGAATTTCCATGGGAAATTACCTGGGAACGATCTGGATCGTTCGTTAGTGGAGACACGTGGCGGAGATCGAGGCGTCGGAAGTTAGGATATCGGCATTCCCGTGGACTAGAGATCAGGGAAGTCCATAGTGAAAACCCCGATATACTCTGAGCCGTCCGTTTGGGGAGACAGGTGTCAGAAATCTGAAGAGAATCGGTATATTGGCACTGAGGAAATCGGAGTTCCTGAGGTCGTGAAAGTCGGGACATCAGAAGTCTCAAAATCGCGAGGAGCGATCAGGACCATCCATTCTTGGGACGCGTGGTAGCAATCGGGGCTATCGGGAAAAGACCCGACAGGAAGTCGTCTATTGGCATTTTGGTCATCCGGATATCGGGAATCCTAGTGACAAGAGGTTTGGGCATTTCGGAATTGCGAAGTCTGAAACCCCGACGAGGAGAAAAGTGCCATTGTGGGCCAGCTGTCAGTGTACCCGACAAGGAGGAAAGTGCCATTGTGGGGGCCAGCTGACGTCATATCGGGATATCGGGGATTTCGAGGACAAAATGTTTATGCATTTCGGCATTGCGATGTTCGAAACCCCGATGGGAGACAAAGCTGCGGTCTTGTGAGATAGTGGTCATGTGGGCCAGGAGTTTAGCCTGGAGGGTTAACGGTAATTGGAGCGCATCGGGATTTTGAAGCCCAAAACCCCGACGGGAATATAAGACTGCGGTCACAGGGATAACGGTCATATGGGCCAGCAGCCTAGCCAGGATAGCTAGTGCGTAAAGAGCACGTCGGGATTCGGCGGATCGCGGATCCTGAGGACAAGTGCATTTTGGCACTTGAAAGTCCGAAACCCCGACGAGAAGGAATATAAGGCTGCAGTCTTATGGAAAGCGGTCATATGGACCAGAGCCTAGCCAGGAAGGACTAAGGCCAGAGAGGAGCGCATCGGAGATCGGGGATTCAAGAGGACAGGAACTCTTGACATCGGGAAAGACGAAACCCCGAAAACCCGAAACTGAGTCGGGGAAGATCACGGTTGAGTGCAGAGAACCATGCAGGTGAAGAAAGGACCTATGGATCGGTTTTTTACCAGAGATTCCAGTGGGGGATCCAAAGAGTCGCTTCGACTCAGAAGGTAAATTTGAACGATCCTGTGAGCGGGCGAGGCCTTTGTCGAGGCAGAGGTACGTCGCGCCATCACCCACCAAGCCGGCTTGGCTTTAGCAGGTTGCTTTCCTTGGCCACAAAGCCATCTTAACCGAGTCAACTGAAATATAAAACAATATTTTCTCTATGATAATCTTCAATTGGTTGGCAATGTCGTAATCCCATGCCTGAGCGTTCATTGTAAAATATTTAATAACATATTGATTTGGTTGGCACGAATATGCCTGTAATCTCTCAAATTAAAATTAAAATGTAACCTATGCACATATATTTGTTAATTCGTCTAATTTAATTATCTATCTCGTAACTTATGTATGAAGCGAGATAGTGTACCGCGAAGTGAGGTCAATCTCGTAACAGTATACCATGAAGCGAAATAGTGTACCATGGCTATTGAGTAAAAACTCAACGTTTGGCAGTATGTTGCTCGCCCGTAAATCCATTGCAGTCCAAACCGAGCCAGGGGGTTTCGATCTGGTCTTGAAGGAGCACACAAAAATTAATGAGAAGCTGCCAGCACTACCAACTACTGTGGTAATGGTTTTCAGACTCGGCAGAAGTAGAAATGTATCAAGGCTAGGGCAGACAAAGCGAGTATGGTGCTACGGCTTGACGTGGGGTTAGAGAGGGTAGAAACTTTGTCCAATTTGGCCTTGGTCGAAAAGTTTATGGGAAAAATTGTTTCAAGGAGCCACCTAGTTTGCTTGTTGGAAACCGGTTGGAGGAAGATGCTAGGCTATATCCCGAGTTTTCATATCTTGGTCAAATGTTGGCTTTGCTTCGAATTGGCTTTGCTTCGAATTCAAGTCTTCAAAAGACATGGAAACAATAGTAGCTAAGGCTTGGCTTTGGGGCCCTTCCAGTCTAGTCCTAAAGCCGCGACACTCAGGTTTCACCCCTTGAACTGATTAACCTTTTGTTATTCACCATTTATGGTTGTTGCTACCAGGGTTACCCTTGGAGCTCTGGTCAAGTCCAGTTCTGGAATCGATAGCAAATTCCTTAGGAAAATTCATTGCTTTTGATGAGCATAGCCTACAACAAGAAGATAAAAGGGTGGCAAAGGTACTTGTTGAACTGGATATTAGAAAAGGGCTCTTGCTGGAAGTAGACGTGGTTTGGAAACTTGGTTCTTTCTCCCAAATTCTAGACCATTGGAAAGTGCCTTTCAGTTGTATTGGTTGTCAGAGAGATAGGACACCTAAGGAGAGATTGTCCGGTCTCAAGAAATTTTTTTGAAGGCAAGCAAACGATGGGTAAAGAAAAGAGATATTTCCATCCCAAATGAGGTGGTCGTTGTTCCATCTACGCAAGCCCAAAAGAGAGGGAGTGGGGAAGTGATGGATGACCAGTCCAATAGGAATTATGAAGACCAACATCCTTGGGACAAGGGCAATCATTTGGTTCGAGATGAGTTAGCAAAAGCAAAGGATCAAGGTATGTTAAAGCTCTCTAATCCTCTTGTCAAGCAATTTGGTTCTATATCCTTGTCAAAAGCCTCAAATCACTTTCCTAGTTCGGAGGCTCCTCAAGCCCCTCATGTGAAAGTAGATGAGGAGATAAAGTTTTAAAAGAGGACAATATCTATGCTTCTCTTAGTATTCAAGACTCTGGAAAGAGTCCCTCTCTCTCTCCAAAGCCACATGAACCTTTCTCCCCACGTTATCAGTTGTGTTTACATAAACCATCATGACTGATGGAGTACGAGGTACAGGAACGGGTAGTTGAAGGGGGGGTTTGGCTCCTATTGTGAAGTCTCCACCTCAGCTAGGACGCAAGTCCTTTATGTCCAAAGCCAAAAATAAGGTCTCGAAGGAGGTCCAACAAGGAAAACAATTGACCATATCCAGGGCACTTTGAGTTGGGAATCCCTCTAGAGCGGTTCCCTCATGATAATCCAATCTTTAAATGAGAGAGGGGTAGGGGGTGCCCCCAAGAGACAAGCCCTCATAATATTGTTCTTACTATGTAAGCTTGATATTATTATTTTGCAGTAGAAAATGGCCTCTTGGGCCAAGGAAATCGAAAGTTTGTCGCCTCTCTTGCCAAATTGGAGTTTTAGCACACTATATGTTGTTGGCATGTCTAGGGCATTGTTAATAGCTTGGAATTCTTCCTTTGCAATTTCAAACACCAGTTTCCTTGACTCAGGTGTCATGCTTGAAGGGGAAGCAAAGGACTTGGGAAAGGTCTTTAAAATCCTTAATTTGTATGGTCCATATGCAGATCGCAGGACTTATTGGGACTCGTTGATTGATCAAGGGGTTTTGAGAGAGGATAACCTTATTCTCGATGGTGACTTGAATTTGACATTATCCCCAGGAGAGGTTTGGGGGGATTCAACAAGGCAAGATCCATTAGTATATTATTTTGTTCATGTGTTTGAAGACTCTAATATTGTCGACATAGAACTTGTTCTAGTGGCTCTGACTTTGAGGAATGGACGACACAACATGTCGGGGGTTTCCAAGCGCTTAGATAATTTTTTGTCGGTAGAGTAATTTGAATGATATAGGTCTTGGATAGGAGTGGGTGGATCTTTGGACCATTGTCCAATACTTTTTCAACTAGAAAAAGAAGATGAGAAACCCCCAAGCCCATTTAAATTTAATCATGCTCTGTTAAGATAGGTGGATTTTCATAAGCTTATTTATGATAACTGGAAACCTTTTAATCCTTCAACATGTCAAACTGCAATGTCTCAATTTGTTGCAAATTTGAAACATGTCAAAAAGTTGGTTGCAAAATGGGACAAAAAGAAAAGGGTTGCTTGTCAAGTTGATATGTTGAAGGTTTAGGAGAATATATTTAGGCTCTTCTCTGATACTCTAGTGGGGGTATTTACCCCTGATGAATAGTAAGTGATGCAAGTTTTGGAAGAACATAAATGCCATCTTTTGGCCATTGAAGAAAACAAATGGAAGCTCAAAAGTTGGGCCATTTGGCTCGAGGAGGGGGACAATAATACAAATGGTTTTCACAATTTCACTATCCACAAGAAATCATTCAATACCATTGGGGAATTGGATGGTCTGAATGATACTAAAATTAGGTCTTTCATAGAAATATCGACTGCTAGGATGGCTCACTTTGAAACACATTTTAGATAACTAACATAGAATCACACAGTTGAGAAGATGAGAGTGATATGACATTTCCCTAGGTTTTTTATCAAGAAATGAGAAACAAGATGGAGGCCCCTACTACAAAGGATGTGTTGAGGGAAGTAATAGCAGGTTTCAAAAATTCAAAGAGTACAAGTCTTAACAGTTGGACGATGGAGTTTTATATTAGTTTTTATGATATTTTGGAGCAAGAGATCCTTAGGGTAGTGGACGAGTCAAGGATTTTGACAGAGTTTCAGGGGCTCTCAATGCAACTGTAACACCCTGTTTTCCCTAGTTTGTAATTATAACTATATTGGCCAAGGAACTATGGAAAACTCAAAGGTGTGAATGTTTGATTTGATGGACCTTTGTATAAAAAGTCGATGAATGTAAATTCTGTTATTTTAATAGAAAATGGATACGTGTTGCATGACTGTTGGAAAGGGGGTGTGCTAAGAAGAGACCAAGAATGCTATGAAAAGGTGGTGGAGGGGACCCGGAATGGTTTCGTTAACCTCCACCGAACCAGTACTTTTGTTGGATTAAATTTCTCAGGATCATAACAACCCTCTGACCCAGGAATGAATTACAGACAGGTTGGTAGGTGGGAAGACCTCCTCAAGATTTAATGAGGGGATGGGGCAGATTGTCCATCTGTAAGGCTTCTAGACCTGGAAATGGACTGGGAATTCGAGCCACACACAATCTTGTTGAGGAAGGCAAGAAAGGAAGTGTGGCGGGTGCAGGGGGAGACCGACGAAGAGTGAATATATGAGAGTCGAAGCTCTTGGATCCAAGAAAGGACTGAGAACAAGGGAAGTGAGTTCTAATCCTAGAAAATAGAGACTGAGCTGGGAGAAGGAGAGTAACCTTCGTCCCCATATATTTCTGAGCCAGGAGAAGGAGAGTAACCTTCATCCCCATCTATTTCTGAGCCAGGAAAAGGAGAGTAACCTTTGTCCCCATCTATTTCTGTGTTGGGAGAAGGAGAGTAACCTTTGTCCCTAACTTCCATTGAGCTGGAAGAAAGAGATTGAATCTCAAAGCATCGTGGTCTAAGCTCGGGGGTGGGTAGTGATAAAGCTATTGGGAGTGATTGAAGCCTATGGTTGGGTGGAAACGAGCACCCCTTTCGGCAGTTGCATCACGCCTTGTGGTTCTGATAAGTGCTTTCATGCCTTGTGCTTATAATTGGAAATAATGGATGCATGTGTGTATTTATATGTCTATAAATAGTTTTATGTATTAAATGATTAAGTTATGAGTATACATTCATTCCATCAAGAACATATACTTATGTTATATTTTCCATATGATCTTGTTCAACCCTCCGAGGCACTTTCTCCAGGGGATTACATCTTTGTTCCAGAGTCAGAGCATGCCTCTTGGCATAGCTCCCGCTGGGTAACCTCACAAGTTTAACTCGCCTTGAATCAAAGCTTAAAGCTTTGTGAGTTAGGAAGGATTTCCCTTCAGACCGGTAGTCTAGGAGACTTTGAACTTGCACCTAAGTCCATAACCAAAAACCTGACTAAGAGTGGGGATTATAGCCCAAGAGTTATATGAAGATCCACATGACCTGGGTCTAGGAAACCTGCGCAAAAAAAGGAGTTAGCTCATGAAGGTTTCAGAACCTTGGAGCTCGAATCTCTGAGATGTCAAATTGTATGATAGTCAAGTTACCCGAACCACCAATGACTTAAGAATCTGACAACGAAGATGGAAGTGAGCCATTTAACGGGAGGAGAGGCTATCCCGGTTGTCAGATCAACTCAAACACTCATTGAGGTTAATGAATCAAACACCAGCCGCTTGATTAAATCAATGGTTGGGAATCATTGAGGAGTATGAAGGTGAAATTAGCGAACATGCTAGTTTATGACCCTCAATCAACCCACGTCATCGATCTCATCGGGAATGGGAGATCAACGACTAGGATTAGACTAGAGTTGATTGAGCACTACCCAAATTGCAGATGTTGAGCCTCGCAATCACTGTGAACCGTCGATCTATGAACAGAGATCGAGGGTGGGGAATCATTGCGGAGCATGAAGGTGTATGTAGCGGATGTGCTAGTTCGTGGCCCGCAATTCACCAACGTCATTGATCTCGTCAGGTTGGAAGATCAACAACTCTGATTCGACCAAGTTGGGAAATTACTTTCCAAATTGTGGAGGGTGAGCTCTTTGATAAAGAGCACGCACGTTGGGGCCCCACAATTACCGTGAACCATCGATCGACGTATATCTCGGTATTGGACAGATCATAACTGCCAGGTCTTGAACAGTTGCGAGATGGTTGGTCACGAAACCCTTAGGAAATCCGTGAAGTAATGGAGTACTTCGGTATCATCAGTCTGAGAGAATCGAAAAGGTCAGAAGAGATAATGTTTTCAAGAGAAAAAGTGAGACCCAAGATAGTCGGGCTCACAAGAGGAACGAAGGTTGAGACCTTTGAACATCCACAAAACCCTTCTAAGTCAGAGGAAGTCGGAAGCTCAGGAGGGGAAATGACAGTAACCGTTGGATCACAGCGCAAAGGATCAACAGTCATCTGATCAAAGCAAGGTGCATGAGTCTTAGCGCTTTGCACATGCAAGAGAGTGAACTTGTCAAAGTTCTGAATTCCTTAAGTAATTTTGGACCGTCCATCGTCAAGGAGGACAAGTAGCGCAAGATTCACAACTCCAGAAGTTCATGGACCAGGAGGAGGTGAAATAGCCAAAGTAGATCTTAACCATTGATCACCAGGAGACATGTGTCAGTAGATCAACAACTCCAGAGAAATCACTTCGAGAGTTTTCGTTGAGAGTTGAAACTCCCAAAGCTCGGAGAGTTGAAGAAGACCTAGACCATCAAATCTAGAGGGAACGTGGCGACAGATCGTGTACTCCGAGTGAAAACACTCTGACAGAACACGAAGGAGTAGAGTTTGAAATCGTCGAAGCCCGAACAACTGAAGCAGTTGGGAGTCGTCGATTTGAGGTGGACGCGTGGTTCCAGATCTAGAACTCCGGGTACGGAATACTCCCAAGAAAAGTAGAGGGTGAAAGCGTCAAAGTCCTGAAGTAGAATCTCGATCATTGATCGAGAAGGGAGATGAAGGTTGTTGATATGGTCTTGGTTGAGAAGCCCGAAGTCCCGAAGCGGATGAGAGCCATCGATTTGAGGTGGACACGTGGCACCAGATCTAGAACTTTGGGTACAGATTACTCCAGAGGAAAGTAGAGGGTGAAAGAGCCGAAGTCCCAAAGTAGAATCTCAATTGTTGATCAAGAAGGGAGCTGAAGGTCATTGATATGGTCTTGGTTGAAAACTGTCGAAGTCCCAAAGAGGACCAGGGCCATTGATTTGGAGAGGACACATGACAAATGATCTTCCACTCTGGGAGATATCACTTCGGAAGAAAGAGAAGGTATTGAACAAGAACTCTCGAAGGTCGAAGAGTCAGAGTTCATCTAAACCGTCGGTTTGCAAGGGACAAGTGTCAGCAAATATTCCACTCTGGGAGATAGTCACTACAGATAAATAAAGGTTTGAGAGTTGAAAACTCCAAACATCGAAGTCCTGACGCAAATCACGCCCGCTGATTTAAAAAGGAGTATATATGAGCCGTCACTTCAGAAGTATCGTCAATATCGTGAGATCAAAGGACACATTGAATTGCGGGGATAGAAAGTTCTCAGACATTAAAAGTTAGAGGGCGGGCCGCAATCAGAACCACGGTATTGAGAAAGGGACACATGGTGGCTCGTATTGAATTATGGGGAGAAAAGCAGTTGGACTCAAGCCACCCTTTTCCACGCCCGCAATCACATGATTGGCGTTCAGTCGTGGCTGCGGTCATATACGATGGTCTTCAAAGAAAAAGAAAGAAAAGGGGGCTAGTCCCCTGATCAACTTTCCAAATTAGAGACCGTGGAGAGTGGATTTGTTCCTGTAAGGAGAACAAAAATTTTACGCCCCACCGTGGGTGTGTTACAAATTGGTATCAGAGAATTGTTACAACACTTGGCCTTCTTGGGCTCATGGACGAGTCGCTCAAAAACCATAAGTAGAGTACTTTTAAGAGTGACACCCTATCTTGCCTCCTTCTTAAAGAGTCTGGTTAAAAAAATTATTTAGGAAAAAATGAAATGTTCTACTGTGTATGTGCATTTAAGGAATTTGAGTTGTGTGTTGTTCATAAATTGTTAGCTAACAATAAGTGTTTTTGTCAGCACTCGAGCAGTCAGTAAACCATGGGAAAACTTCAAGACTAAAGGATGGTGACGTGTCATGAAGTGGTGGATGTCTCCCACAATAGAGACAAAGACTCTGACGAAAGGAGGGCAGTGGAAACCCCTTTGGATCTGGCTGAAACTGTAAGGAGCCTCAGGGCCGAACTATAGAGTTGTAAGGTTGACAATGAAAGATTGATAAAGGAGCAAGAAAAACAAACAGAAATTAATGCAGTCCTATTGCAGAGCTTATCTGACATATAGAGGCAATTGCAGCATGAACCCACAACCAGTAATATGGACCGACGAAATGAGAAGAGAAGTCAAAGTCCACCTGAGATTCGAAAACATGACCACACTAGGAGAAGTACCTCGAAGAAGGCCCAACCTAGAGGCAGGGGACACTCATCGGCAGAGTCCTCTAGGAAGAAATATGACAACTCTGAAGGATATTCTAGTAGCAGAGCAAGCTCACGTTCTCAAAGGGAAGGAAAGAAGTGGAAGCGTTCCAAAAAATCATGACCCTGAAGAGTTCAAGAAAGCCAAACCACCCGCTTTCGATGGAGATATTAAGAAGGGAGAAGAGGCTAAAGCATGGCTGCTTGGTTTACAGAAGTACTTCAGAGTCCATGATTACTTTGAAAACTTGAAGGCTCGAATAGCTATCTTCAACCTAAATGGAAAAGCTTCCATTTGGTGGGAAGACCTTAGGAATGTGAAAGGATTCCATGAGAAGGACTTGTCATGGAAGCAGTTCGAGAAATACTTTAGGAAGAAATATTTGTTAGAGAAATACATGGATGGGAAGACTAAGGAGTTCTATGAACTCGGGCTGGGGCAGCTCACCATAGATGAATATGTCAATAAATTCCTTCAGCTACTGAGGTATGTACCCTACATAAAGGATGAGAAGGTAAAAATGCAGTGATTTATTAGTGGACTACCTCAGACCTACTGGGACACGATTCAGTTTGATGAACCAAAGACCTTAGAAGAAACCATCTGGAAGGAGAGGTATTGTTATGAACAGTTCGGGAATAAGACAGGGCCTTATGAAGACTGGAAGAAGAGGAGTAGTTTGATATTCAATAAGAAGGGATTTAAATCCTCAAGATTTAAGAATTATGGAAAGGGTTCTAGGACGAGCCTTCCTACTAGAAGTGTGTATCAGCAAAATTTCCCATCTCAAAGTGGAATTAAACCTTTTAAGACAGTCCCAAGAAAGACTGATAACCTAAAGAAAGAACCCTTAAAATGTTGGGGTTGTGGATAAGATCATCGATTGAGGGACTGTCCACATAGACAACAGAATAGTAAGAGAGTCTACAATATCCAAGAAGTTATCACCGTTAATTATGTGCCTAGGAGCATGCCACAAATCTATGTAGCCTTGGACAATAATCAAGCCGACCACTAAGCTTCAGTAGTGGAGCTGGAAGGTATGATCGCCAACCATCTAGTTTCTATTTTAATTGACCCTGGTTCTAATTTGCGTTATGTGGCCCCTTCAGACTGTTGATAAGTGTAAATTGCAACCAGTTAGACATGTTAAGTCGTGGTTGGTACGATTAGCCACTGGGACCAAAAGGAAAGTGGCAGAGGTCATACCAGCCTGCCAATTCATCACGGGTGGATTGCCCACCCGAGCGACCCTTAACATACTTCTCCTAGGGTCTTACAACTTGTTGATTGGTATGGACTGGTTGGATTCTTATAAAACTAATTTGGACTGTTACCATAAAATTGATTGAGCGCCCGTCTTGTTTGTGAAAAATAAATATGGCACACTCCGACTGTGCATAGACTATAAACAACTCAATAAGACAAACATAAAGAAAAAGTACCCCTTACCAAGAATTGATGACTTATTCAACCAATTGGGAGGTGCTTCCATTTTCTCAAAGATCGACTTAAGTTCTGGATACCATCAAGTCCGAATTAAGGATGAAGACATCCACAAAACTACCTTCAGGATGAGGTATGGTCACTATGATTTTGTGGTGGTTCCATTTGGGTTAACCAACGCCCCCGCCACTTTTATGTGCTTGATGAATAATGTACTCAACAAATTTCTGGACAAATTTGTATTGGTTTTCATTGATGATATCCTAATCTACTCCAAGAACAGAGAGGAGCACAAAGAACATCTTAGTCTCGTACTTTAAGTACTAAGAGAGCATCAACTCTACGCTAAGTTTAGCAAGTGTGACTTCTTCCAGAAGCAAATCCATTACTTAGGCCATGTTATTTCTAAGGAAGGGGTGGCAGTAGACCCTGACAAGATCAGATCTATTATGGAATGGCCTACCCCAAAGAATGTATCTGATATCATATCCTTCATGGGCTTAGCAGGATACTATAGAAGGTTCATAAAATGGTTTTCTAAGATTGGTTGTCCAATAACTACCCTTTAGAAAAAGGGTGTTAAATTCACTTGGACATCAAAATGTGAAGAAAGATTTCAAGAACTGAAATACCTCCTGACCCATGCACACGTGCTGAAGATTGCAGACCCAGATAATGATTTCCTCGTGTGTATATATGCCTGCAAGGAAGGACTCGGAGGAGTCCTTATGCAAGAGGGACGTGTAAGTTTCTACACATCTAGGAAATTAAATGAGCATGAGATCAATTATGTGACCCATGACCTTGAGCTAGCTGCCATAGTACATACTTTAAAAATGTGGAGGCACTACCTCATGGGTAGGAGATTTGTGCTTATGACAGACCATTGTGGGTTGAGGCACCTGTTTGATCAACCAAAACTCAATGCCAGGAAAGCTAGGTGGATGGCTCTCCTTAGTGATTTTGATTTCGAAATCAAACACATCAAAGGAAAGGAAAATAGGGTGGTTGATTCCCTTAGCAGAAGTATAAAAACGATTCATCTGGCAATGGTAAGCACCTGTGAAACGGATGTCAAGGAAAGAGTAAAAAATGTACAAGAAACAGACGCATTCTTCAAGACCGTGACCTCATACCTAAGGCAAGAGCCTACAGGGATAAAGTATGAAGGATACCAGATAATCGAGGAAGGCCTGCTGACTTACAAAAATAGATTGTATATTCCAAACTGTGACGACTTGAAGAGGTTCATAATGGATGAACTACATAAGAGACCATATATTGGTCACCCAGGATATCAGAAAATGATCATGACCACTAGGAAACAATTCTATTAGCTTGGATTGAAGAAAGACATATCCAACTATCTAGCTAAGTGCCTAGAATGCCAGTAAGTTAAGGTAGAACACCTGCATCTAGCAGGATTGTTACAACCCCTACTGATCCCAGAATGGAAATGGGAAACCATCTCCATGGATTTCATCATTGAATTACCAAAGTCGACCAGGCAAAATGATGCCATAATGGTCGTGGTGGAAAAACTGAGTAAGTCTGCTCATTTTGTTCCTGTCAAGTCAACTTGCAAGGCAATAGATATCCCCAACATCTTCATGAAGGAGATATTCAGACTTCATGGCATGCCCAAGGAAATTGTATCTGACAGAGACACCAAATTTACTTCAAGCTTTTGGAAATCCCTAATGGTTGGTTTTGAGACTAAATTGTTGTTCAACATAGCCTATCACCCTCAATTTGATGGATAGATAGAAAGAGTGAACCAAATAGTGGAATACATGCTAAAGATGCATGTAATGCATCAACCTAAGAAGTGGGAAGACTACCTACCATTGGTAGACCTTGCCTACAACAACAGTTATCAAGAATCCTTGAAGATGAGCCCTTTTGAAGCCCTCTATGGTAGACAGTGAAAAATTCCAATCAGCTGGAGTAATCCAGTGGACAGAATTACAATCGGACCCGACATGCTGAAAGAAATGGAACAACAAGTGATCCAGATAAGGCAAAATTTGAAGATTTCTCAGGATATATAGAAAAGATATGTCGACGGAAAGAGAACTCCCAGAGAGTTCAAGACAGGAGACCATGTCTATCTCAGAGTTAGACCCAGGAAGAGTTCCCTACGAATGGGAGCCTATGCCAAAATGGCACCTCGGTATTGTAGACCCTTTGAAATCTTAGATAGAGTGGGACCTGTATCCTATAGGCTAGAACTCCTCCTACAGTAAAGGCACATACTGTTTTCCATGTTTCATTATTGAAGAAATATGTACATGATTCTAATCATATAGTTGACTAGTCTATGATCCAGGTGGAGCTGGAGGGAGAATTCCTGCCAGAACCTCAATGCATACTAGACAGGAAGGAAACCTCACTCAGGAACCGAACCATTGCATAGGTCAAGGTGCAGTGGAAACACTTTGGCCCAGATGAGGCTACGTGGGAAATGGAGGATGCCATGAGACACGCATATCTGATTTTATTCACTCCTTTATATACATATCCAGTTGACAGATAGAACATCGAGAATGATGTTCCTTTAAGGGCGATGGAATTGAAACACCATGTTTCCCCCAGTTTGTAATTATAACTATATTGGCCAGGGAACTATGGCAAACTCAAAGGTGTGAGTGTTTTATTTGATGGACATTTTTATAAAAGGTCGATGAATGTAAATTATGTTACTTTAATAGAAAATGGATACGTGTTGCATGACTGTTGGAAAGGGGACGTGCTAATAAGAGACCACAAATGCTATGAAAAGATGGTGGAGGGGACCCGGAATGGTTGCATTAACCTCCATCGAACCAATACTTTTGTTGGATTGAATTTCTCAGGATCAGAACAACCCTCTAACCTAGGAATGAATTACAGTTAGGTTGCTAGGTGGGAAGACCTCCTCAAGAGTTAATGAGAGGATGGGGAAGACAACCCATCTGTAAGGCTTCCATACATGACCATGGATTGGGAATTTGAGCCACACACAATCTTGTTGAGGAAGGCAAGAAAGGAAGCGTGGTGGGTGCAGGGGGAGACCGACGAAGAGTGTAGAGACAAGAGTTGAAGCTATCTGATCTAAGAAAGGACTAATAACAAGGGAAGTGAGTTTTGATCCAAAAAAATAGAGACCGAGCCGGGAGAAGGAGAGTAACCTTCGTACCCATCTATTTCTGGGCTGGGAGAAGGAGAGTAATCTTTGTCCCCATCTATTTCTGAGCTGAGAGAAGGAGAGTAACCTTCGTCCCCATCTATTTATGTGTTGGGAGAAGGAGAGTAACCTTCGTCCCTAACTTTCGTTGAGCTGGAAGAAAGAGATTGAATCTCAAAGCATCGTGGTCTAAGCTCGGGGGTGGCCAGTGATAAATTCATTGGGAGTGACTGAGCCTATGGTTGGGTGGAAACGAGCACCCCTTTCAGTAGTTGTATCACGCCTTTTGGTTCTGATAAGTGTTTTCATGCCTTGTGCTTTGAATTGGAAATAATGGATGCATGTGTGTATTTATATGTCTATAAATAGTTTTTTGTATTAAATGATTAAGTTACAATTATACATTTGTTCCATCGAGAACATATACTTTTGTTAGATTTTCCATATGCTCTTGTTCAATCCTCGGAGGTGCTTTCTCTAGGGGATTACATCACCGTTCCAGGGTCGTAGCATGCCTCTTGGCATAGCTCCCGCTGGGTAACCTCACGAGTTTACCTCGCCCTGACTCAAAGCTTAAAGCTTCGTGAGTTAGGAAGGAGTTCCCTTCAGATCAATAGTCTATGAGACTTTGAACTCGTGCCTAAGTCCTTAACCAAAAGCTCGAATAAGAGCGAGGATTATAGCCCAAGAGTTATATGAAGATCCACGTGACCTAGGTCTAGGAAACCTGCACAAAAAAAGGATTTAGCTCATGAAGGTTTCGGAACCTTGGAGCTCAAAGCTCTGAGATGTCAAATTGTATGATAGTCAAGTTATTTGAAACACTGAAGACTTAAGAATCTAATAGTGGAGATGGAAGCGAGCCATTTAATGGGAGGAGAGGCTATCTTGGTCATTAGATCGACTCAAACACTCATTGAGGTTAATGAATCAAACACCAGCCGCTCGATTAAATCGATGGTTGGGAATCATTGCAGAGTGCGAAGGTGAAATTAGCAGACATGCTAGTTCACACCCGCAATCAACCCACGTTGTCAATATCATTGGGAATGGGAGATCAATGACTATGATTAGATTAGAGTCAAGTGAGCACTACCTAGATGGCAGAGGTTGAACCCCGCAATCACTGTGAACCATCGATCTATGAATGAAGATTGAGGGTGGAGAATCATTGCAGAGCACGAAGGTGTAAGTAGTGGATGCGCTAGTTCATGGCCCGCAATTCACCAACGTCGTTGATCTCGTCGGGCTGGAAGATCAACGACTCTAGTTCAACCAAGTTGGGCGAGTCCTTTCCAGATTGCGGAGGGTGAGTTATCTAATAAAGAGAATGCACGTTGGGGCCCCGCAATTACCATGAACCGTCATTCAACAAATATCTCGATATTGGACAGATCATAACTGCCAGGTCTAGAACAATTGCAAGATGGTTGTTTGTGAACCCCTTAGGAAATCCGCGGAGTAACGGAGTCCTTCGGTATCGTTGGTATGAGAGAATCAGAAATCTCATAAGAGATAATGTTTTCAAGAGAAAAAGTGAGACCGCTCATCGGAGGAACGAAGGCTGAGGCCTTTGAACATCCACAAAACTCTTCTAAGTCAAAGGAAGTCGGAAGCTCAGGAGGGGGAAACGACAATAACTGTTGGATCACAAAGCAGAGGATCAACAGCCGTCTGATCAAAGCAAGCTGGATGAGCCTTAGCGCTTTGCACACGTAGGAGAGTGAACTTTCCAAAGTTCTGAAGTCCCGAAGTAGTTTGGGATGGTCCATCGTCAAGGAGGATAGGTGGCACAATATTCACAACTCCGGAAGTTCGTGGACCAGGAGGAGGTGAAATAGCCAAAGTAGATATTGACCATTGATCGTCAGGAGACACGTGTCAGCAAATCAGTAACTCTGAAGAAATCACTTCAATATTTTCCATTGAGAGTTGAAACTCCCGAAGCCCAGAGAGTCGGAGAAGACCTGGACCACCATATCCAGAGGGAATGTGGCGACAGATCATGTACTCCGAGTGGAAACACTCTGGGAGAATGCGAAGGAGGAGAGTTTGAAATCGTTGAAGCTCAAACAGTCGAAGCAGATGGGAGCCGTTGATTTGAGGTGGATGCATGGCGTCAGATCTAGAAATTCGGGTACAGAATACTTCGGAGGACAGTAGAGGGTGAAAGCACCAAAGTCCCAAAGTAGAATCTCGACCATTGATTGAGAAGGGAGCTGAAGGCTGTTGATCTGGTCTTGGTTGAGAAGGCCGAGGTCCCGAAGTGGACGAGAGCCATCGATTTGAGGTGGATGTGTGGCGCCAGATATAGAACTCTGGGTACGGAATACTCCAAAGGAAAGTAGAGGGTGAAATTACTGAAGTCCTAAAGTAGAATCTAGACCGTTGATCGAGAAGGGAGATGAATGTCATTAATCTAGTCTTGGTTCAAAAGTGTTGAAGTCCCGAAGAGGACTAGGGCCATTGATTTGGAGAGGACGCGTGGAAAACGATCTGCCACTCCGAGAGAAATCACTCTGGAAGAAAGAGAAGGTATTGAACAAGAAATCCCGAAGGCTGGAAAGTCGGAGTTCATCTGAACCCTCAGTTTGGGAGGGACAGGTGTCAGTAGATATTTCACTCCGGGAGATAGTCACTACAAAGAAAGAAAGGTTTGAGAGTTGAAAACTCCAAACACCGAAGTCCCGAAGCAAATCACACCCGTTGATTTAAAAAGGGGAAGATCTGAGCCGTCAGTTTAGAAGTATTGTCAAGATCGTGAGATCAAATATCACATTGAATTGTGGGCATAGAAAGTGCTTGGACTTTAAAATTTATAGGGCAGGCCGCAATCAAAAACACGGTATTGAGAAAGGGACACGTGGTGGCTCATGGTGAATTGCAAGGAGAAAATCAGTTGGACTCAAACCACCCTTGTCCGTGCCTACAATCACGTGATTGGCGTTCGGTCGTGACCCGCGATCATATACGATGGTCGTCAAAGAAAAAGAAAGAAAGGGGGGCTAGTCCCCCGACTTTCCAAATTAGAGACCGTGGAGAGTGGATTTGTTCCTGTAAGGAGAACAAAACTTTTACACCCCACTGTGGGTGTGTTACAACAACCTTTATTGTTTCAATTCCTAAGAAGTCAGACCCAATCTCCTTTTGTGACTTCAGACCTATTTCTCTTTGTAACAACATTTACAAAATAATAGCTAAAATAATTGCTAGCATAATCAAAGGAGTCTTGTTGAATTTTATCTCGGAGGTACAATTTGGTTTTCTCTTTAATAAGAATATATTGGATGTAGTTGGCGCAACGCATGAGGCTTTGCTTTCCATTAAGATGAAAAATCTACCGGTATTAGTTATGAAGTTTGATCTAGCTAAAGCCTATGATAAAGTCAATTGAACTTTTCTCAAGCTAGTCTTGCTCCACATAGGATTGACGCTAGAGGTAGTCAATTGGATCTTGGTTTGTGTGTCATTGAATTCATTCATGATGCTCATCAATGGCACTCCTTCAGGTTTTTTAAAGCTTCAAGGGGTTTGAGAGAAGGCTTCCCTCTGTCCTCTTTTATGATTCTTCTTATAGCTAAGAGTTTGAGTAGGTTAATTAACTTTGCAAGACTTGAAGGTTCAGTCAAAGGAAACAAAGCTAACACATATATTATTTGTTGATGACGTTCTTTTATTTGGGGAAGGCACAGTAAGGGAATGGAAGTCTTATGAGAAAATTTAGAGACTTTTTGTTTGGCGACTGCGATCGAAATAAATGATAACAAATCTCTAATCCTTTCTAATGAATTGTCCCTTGAAGTAGAAGAAAAGATACTTCATTAATACTCATTTCATTTTGAGCCTTTAGATAATGGTTTTAAGTATTTGGGATAACATTTGAAGCCAAATGATTATAGAGTGGCAGACTAGATGTGGCTTTTCAGAAAAATCGGAGCTACGATTACTTGTTGGTGTTATAGATGGCTAAATATTGGTGGAAGGCTAGTTTTTCTAAAGGCTGTTCTTGAGAGAATTATTGTCTATTGGATCTCCTTAGCTCATGTCCCAAATAACATATTATAAAAGATAAGAAGGATATGCTTTAGTTTTCTATGGACATGTAAAAACGAGGGTATTCCACTTGTTGGTTGGAAAATTTCGGAAAAACCAAAAAAAGGGGGAGGGTGGGGTTTAAAGAACATCCACCTGTTTGGTTAGGCACTTATGGCAAAGATTTTGTGGACACTCTTGTTTAATTAAGGACTATGGGGAAATATTGTGAAGAAAAAACGTCTCAAGGATTGTACAGTGGAGTAGTGGATTAGGATAGAACCAAAATCTATCAAAAGAGCTTCTAATATTTGGAAAGGGTTGGTTTGAGCCTTCCCAATGCTAGGTCGATTGGTGGCTTGGAGTGTTGGTAGAGGGGATCAAGTTAGGCTAGGAGAAGACCCATGGGGTAGTTCCACTAGAAATTATATACTCTCTCAGGATGATAATATTCTCTTATGAGAAAGAGGACTCAAAAATCTAGTGTACATAGGGGTGCAAGGAGCTTGGGAAAGATGGCTTCAGAATTGGATATTGGAAGAGGAATTAGGTTTTCATGGAGACTTGGAAGTAGAATGGAGATCGTATATCTGACTTCTCTCTCATAACCCAATATATATTCATGATACTAAGGATGAACTTGTATGTTCATGGAACAAAGCTACTAGTTCTCTCACAACAAAGTTGGGTTACGCAACTCTTTCTCTTGGGATGTTCATAGATGATAGCAATTAGTGATGGACATTGGTTTGTAAATGGAACCTCCCTTTTAAGATGTGTATATTCATGTGGTTGGTGTTGGAAAATAGAATTTTGACTTGAGACAATGGTCAAAAGCGTGGTTGGCAAGGCTCTAACAAGTGCATTCTTTGTGAGGTTGAAGAGGAGTCAATGGACCACCTTCTAGTTTCATGCTCTTTTGCAGAACTAGTTTGGCAAGAAGTTCTTCAATCTTTGAATTGTCCAGGAACATGGAATCAAACATCCTTGGAGCAATGCCTAAGATCCTAGGTGATGAACCCATATATCAAAACCTTCAAGGATTTCCCTTGATATGTCATATGGGGTATTTCGTTGAATATGAATCAGGTTGTATTTGAAGAAAAGGGAGGATCCCCCTCATTAATAGCTCATAAAGTTTGAGTTTCCTTCAAAGAAAAGGAGGAGGCTAATACAAAGGCTATCATACCTCTTAAATATCCTTCTTTCAACTTGTTAATAGATTGGGGCTACTTCGATGGCACTTTCGAAGGGGTATCAGGTATCCATGGAGTTGGAATTGCTTTATACCTTTCTTTTGTTCACTTTTTCCATTTAAAATTCATAAATGGGCTCAGTACCAATAATCGGGAAAAAATGATAGCTCTTTGGGTTCTTTTAAATTTTTCACAGGACAAGGGTATAAGAAATGTACAAGTGTTTAGTGATTCTAAACTAGTAGTGGATTGGCTCAAAGGGAGAGCATAGTTGGTCATCTTAGCTTTGTTACCATGGCATCACAAAATTAGAGAGTTACAAGAATCATTTGACTATGTTACTATAGAGCATGTTTATCGGGAGTTTAATCATAAGGATGATGTACTTTCCAAGGAGGTTGTGGCTTTACATGAAGGGTTGTTGGTTTGCAAAGAATTCTGAGGTGAAGAGGCCTTCCCAGAAATGCAAGTCCCTCTCTTATGAATGCTAATTGACAGATCAATTTTGATGTGGAGGAAAACCCTGGAGTGGCCTTGGTATTTTTTGTTTTAACAGACAATTATTCATTTCCGATGAGCTTCCTTGATGCGTTGGTAGCATTGTTAGCTCTTTTGTTTATCCTTATTTGCTAAAGAATAAATGTAATTTTGTTTGATTTGTTGAAGCACTCATCAGTTTATCTCAAACCTACAATACTTGTTTTGGAGATGTCAAGTATATTCTATGTATATTTTGATTTATTTTATGAAATATCAAATATACAGTTTTTTCTCAGGGAAAAAAATATTTTGTGTAATGATGATAATTTTGAAAGACTTAATAAGATTTGTTCCAAAATATTTTTAAGTTTATTACAAATGCATTTATCAAATGAATTAAATGCTTATATATACATACATGCATTTCATGGGAAAAATTGAAATTTCTCTTCCATTGTAAAATGAAGATCACATTTTTCATGTGCTCAAAGCATATTACAAAAAAAAAAAAAGTACATATGCATACTACACTTATAGGAGTACATGTGCACTGTTATAAAAACAGGACCGCGAAGCAATAAAATAAAACAAATGCGGAAACAAAACACAGAAGATACATAATACAAGAGAGACACAGATTTACGTGGTTCACCCAGTGTGGGCTACGTCCACCAAAGAAATTGCCAGGTCCTTTCTTTATTATTATCCAGTAAAATGAAGGGATACAACCTACAACAAAACCCGTTGTAACTTCCTCTTCTTTCTCTCACAGTCTCCTCTCTCATAATACAATACTCACCAACATACATAGCCTCAATACATTTCTCTAATAAAAGAGGGTTGCCTTCTAGGGCAAAAAACCCTAACATAATCTCTATCGTTAGATCTGCGACCTTATAATGAACGGTCCAGATTTACAATGAA
>ML789809.1:794631-824817 GCA_009831015.1 Picea engelmannii
CATCTTTCTGGCAATGAGCACAAGATTAGAAGAGCCCTAACCTCATCATCAAAGTCCACTTTTACAGAACTTAGTTGATTAGTAACCATATTAAATTAATTTAAATGATATGCAACAGACCCACCTTCCGACATATTCATATTAAATAATCTCTTCATTAGAAATACCTTATTGGACGCCGAGGGTTTTTCATACAATTTGGCCAACGCGTCCATCAAACCCTTCGTTGTCTTTTCTTTCGAGATATTGAAAGCCACCGACGCTGCCAGGATCAGCTGTATCATTCCTAGAGCCTTTCTGTCAAGAATCTCCCATTCTTTGTCCTTCATGGCCGCCGGATTCTTTGCTACTCCGCTCATAGATTCTTCTGATATAAATAATCTTCCATCTGCATCTTCCATAACTGGTAGTTTTGGCCGTTAAATTTCTCGACCCTAAACTTTCCATCTTCTGACATTGCTCCCACTCGAACCAGGAACCCTCTTTTCTTGCGAGTTACCTTACGCTCTGATAATAGTTGTTAGAAAAACAAGACTGCGGAGCAATAAAATAAAACAAATGCGGAAACAAAACATAGAAGATACACAATACAAGAGAGACACAGATTTATGTGGTTCACCCAGTGTGGGCTACGTCCACCAGAGAAATTGCCAGGTCATTTCTTTATTATTATCCAACAAAATGAAGGAATACAACCTATAGCAAAACCCGTTGTAACTTCCTCTTCTTTCTCTCACAGTATCCTCTCTCAGAATACAATACTCACCAACATACATAGCCACAATACATTTCCCTCATAAAAGAGGGTTGCCTTCTAGGGAAAAAAACCCTAACATAATCTCTATCGTTAGATCTACAACCTTATAATGAACGGTCCAGATTTACAATGAAATTACAATATACTTTTACAAGACAATTTTTGCTTTGGGGGCTTTGCCCCCGAACCCCCGCTTGCCCGCAGACCCCCCAACCGGGGGGATAGCCCCCCCGGACCCCGCAGAGGGGGTACCCCCCCTCTGCACTCCCTCACGTGGAAGAGTATACATACTTCTGGGGTGTAAATACTTCATGGGGTATAAACACGGCTGAAAGTAAATGACCTCTAAATCAGGAAGATAATCAGGCTCCACAACCAACATGCACTATGTGCTTGTACAAGATTAGATATACATTAGTAATGTACATTTAATTTATTTCCCTCTATAAAATAATCCTCAAGATTTTCCTTTTTCCTCTTCTTTTTAACTTCTTACCGCCCTTTGGAAGGAGTTACGATAACAAACTATTATTCAAAAGGCAGGATATTGGAATTCTTAGAATGAACCAATTCCTTATATGATATTTTGTTGTTCCACCTACAAGGGTGTCAACTACCACAAGCTTCCTCAAGGACAAAATTCAATATCCTTGTTTTTTAAAACCTTTTGAGCACTTCTGTGAATTGCACCCTTGGAGTTAGCATGCACTCACTCTCTCTTCCCATAATATTTGAATGGAGGGAGGCTCAATTTAAAAGTGCAATAGTAAATGGTAACTTTGAGGGACTCAACCATATTTGTACATATGACCTTCCCATAAGCAACATGCATTAAGAAGATGGTTCAACCAATTAAGTTAACCCTTGGGGCTAACTACTAATTACTCATCCCACCCTCCAGCCCATAGGTGAGAATAAGATTTTTGGTGCTTTGCCAACCCCAGTCAACAATTGGCTCAAAAAAATCCCCAATCCAAAATCACCTCACAAAGAGAAGATATATCATAAGTGGGATTTGTACCCCAGTCGGAGGATGACAACTTCTCCTCTCAACCACCCAAGCTAGACTCAATTGACACAATCAAATACTGCTATATTATTTTTTTATTTTTTTATTTTTATTTTTTTTTGTGTCTGGAGGAATCAGCAACTAGTTGGGCACGTGCTTGCATTACACGTGGCCGTGTTATCCAACCGCTACCACTATAACCTCCAGGTGTGCCCACGATGACCCTTACTCGGCACACAAGGTAAGTCGGGGGGAATTGAACTGGAAACCTCATGGAACTTCATTTTCACGGCACTTGCCAATTGAGCTGACCCCCGGGGGCAATACTGCTATATTATAATCATATATTAATTTTGACATTTTTTTTATATATGTTACACAATTCAATATGTGTAGTTTTGAATTGTGATTTTTTATCGACCATATTATGTCTAATTAAGGCTATGTATATTTAAATAATGTATATTATTAATAGGTCTCATACATTAGAATTATACTGTTGGATCTATATAAATCGGACATAGAAATGTGAGGAATATGTTTGCTCCAAAGGCTTCTTTATTGCCAATTTGCCGACCCTATTGATAATTATCAAAAAAATTTAAAGGAGGGACCATGGTTTTGGGGAAGAGTGTGTCTTTTGGTTGCCCCATGGTTCCTAGATTTTGACTCAAACACTATGTCTATCACCAAAATGCTAGTTTGGGTTTGCCTCCCAAACCTACCAATACACTTTTGATATTTATCAATTTATAAAGATATTGGGAATACTTTGAGCAAATTCTTAAAAGGATGGGAATACTTTGAGAAAATGATTAAAAATATCTTGAATGGGTTAAGTTGGGACTCTTCGCATATGTTTGAATCTGTGTTGAGATTGACCTTAGCCAAGGTCTATTGGACATGATGGTACTACAAAAGGAAAAAAAAAAATTGACTAAGGAATTGGACTATGAGAACACAACTTTTTAGTGTCAAATATTCCTACAAACATGGTATATTCATGGTTCCTTTCTTCGAGCATGAGCTCACCAAAAGAAAGGAAAAATTCACAATCCCAAACAAAAAAGCTTGCAACCATTCTTGGTTAATGAATATTAAGAGAGTACAAAAAATCAACAAACAATAGATAAAGAGAAGGATATTAATGTCGGTCCAGACATGCAGATGGTCCAAACATGTTGATCTGTAAACTACCATGGATATTCCATTAGAGAGTTCGTCACTACGAATCTAATAAAACACTGAAATCTTTATTGTGAAGGTTAATTTCCCTTAGATATTAGATTCTTTAATTACTAGTTTTTTGCTTAAAAATGTATGAAATAGATGAAATGCGAGAAATAAAGAACACAAATAATAAACATATTTTCCACAAATAATTACAAGATATGACTTGGGAAACCCAATATGAAAGAAAACCCAGCTAGAAGGTGAGGCTGCTCTGATTTATTTTCTTCAAATGCAAGAACAAAGAAAGAGGCACTCTTTGTGGAGTTGCCTTTGACACCGTGGCCTATATGGATACTTCAAAATCTCTCCTCCTCTATCATTGGACCGTAAACGCAAGGCTTATAGCTTTTTTTCCTCACCAACACGTAATTTTGTGTTAAACAATTATAACTTTGGCTCTTTGGATGATGGAAACTATCGACCACTCAAGCCACAAGTCAATTTGGAAAGGAAATGGATCAAATCGAGTCGGATAGGGATGAGTCAGGAAGATGTGAAAATTTGGGTCAAAGATAATGCAAGTCGACCAAGTCGAATGACTCAACTCGAAATTATCTAAGTCGAAATTTATCCAAGACTAAATTTATCCAAGTCGAGTCGACCAAGGGATGTTTGTTAGTCAAAAAGGGAAAGGAATATGACCAAGAAAGATTCTAGTCTAAAATGGGTCGACCTAAGGCTAAAATGAATAATTAAAATGAAAATTTGGTGGCCAACGGTGAAGGGAAGAAATTTTGAGTCGAATTTAATCACCAGTGGCATGCAAGAAATGTTTGGGGACTATTTTGAATAACCCACGATGCATAAAAACACCCAATGTGATTTTCAACAAACTAGAGCAACTAAAAATGCAGGGAAGTCAATTTGGGGCTTCGCTAACGAAGAAAAATGTATGGGAGTCGACTAAGTCATTCACGGACAACGAAAAACGTATTGAAGTGAGTCTGGCATTTGACGACAGAGGAAAAATGTTTTGGGGAGAATTTGATAGTTGACGAAATTTCAAAATCGTGTATATGGTTCGTGGGCAGCTAATGAACACCCAAAAAACCCTCGACTTCGATTTCTAGTCCATCCATGATTTATGGGTAAGAGAAAATGTCCCAACAATTAAAAAATGTTTCCAACAAATCCAAAATGAAATTAGAAACCCATGAATGATAGCAATGACTTTGAAAGGAGGGTCGTCGATTTCCAACCTATGAATTCAATGCACGACTACAATTAAAGAGATGTTAGTCTAGTTGATTGACCCACGAAATCCAGATTAATATAAAACGATCTTAGAAAATAACAATATGAAGTTCTCATCGATACAATATACACAGACGACCATCAAATTATAGTGCATACATTAACCATTCATGATAAAATATATACCATGACAATTATCACACATAATTCTGAATTTACCCTGGAAACCCAAACGGGAAAACCAACATTATTTTGGCTTTGGCCGGATCTTATTTATTCAACAATGGGAAAGTTACAGGATCTTGGTACATATATATGCTCCTCAGTAACATTTGGTTAGCCTCTCTTCATCATTCATAGCCAAAGAACCCATTTTCCATAGTGGGGAAACATATTATAGCAGACTGTGTTGACTGAGAGGTCAGGCATCCCCGATGCTTCCGTTGCGCCACTATAATATACCTTTCTATATTTATTTGTTTGTCTTTTATCCCACATGGAAAGGTTCTCATGAAGTCTCATTGTTTCTTTACAATATGCTACATGACTTTACATTATTACATACAAAATGGAAATCATATGTGATGGCATGGGGCCCTTCATGCCAACAAGTCAATCTCCTTCTTTATCCATAACCTTAAAATATGCATGTGTTGATCATATTAGAGTCCTATGCCAATAGCCAATTGTTCTTTTCTGATCTAATTCAGATCACACCTCCCCATTGGGAGGCTTTTAGTCTCCAAAAGCTTCCAAGGATAGATGAGGGAACTTGCTTGCAATCTGGCTCCTCTCATACCACTTTTCTTTCCTTGCAGTCTACCCCTTGAGACCAATCTTCCATACTTCTTGTTTTCGTCTATGAGTCATCCACCCCTTATGCTGCAAAATTGTGTCTTCCTTCAACTCCTCAAATCCATGAGGTGCAAGGTCTTATACAGTCAGAAGGACCTGATGTTCTTCCTCCTCATCCCATATGGAGGGTTCGAACAACTTCAAATATTCCATGTTCACCACTGAGCTAATCTGTATATAAGGTGGAAGTTTCAGTTTGAAGGCATTCTCATTCACTTGTTCAATAATCTCAAACAATCCATATCTAAGGGGCTTGAGTTTCTTTGTTGGTCCTTGCAATCATTCCTTACATATATAGAGCCACACCTTGTCTCCAACACAAAACTTATGATCCTCCCTGTGTTGATCATATATGGATTTGTATAGTTGTTGTCTCTTCTTGAGGTGCTCCTGAACCCTTCGATGTATCTGCCTAATCTTGTCCACAAATGTTCTTTCCTTCTGCTCTTCTCCTTGTAGTCCTACTTATTCCTTTTGATTTCCATAAATAATATCAAATGGTGATGTAGGTAAATAACCAAAACAAGTCTCAAAAGGAGACTTATTGGTGGAATAATGAAGGGCTCTATTGTAGGACTGTTGACTGTAGACTATCTGCTCATCTCAAGTCTTTGGATGTTCTCTATTATAACCTCTCACTCACTACACCAACGTCCTATTTACTACCTCAATTTTTCCATAGGTATGAGGATGGAAGGCGGTGGAGTAATTCAATTTGGTATCCATTCTCTCCCAAAGCATTGTCCAAAATCTTCCCAAGAACCTGTTGTCCCAATTAGAAATGATGGAAGTTGGAAATCCAAAATGTACCCAAACATGGATAAAAAATAGTTCATCTTCTTCTCGTCCAGAGATTGTAATATTATAAGGAATAAGCACACACATTTTTTTGAAACGATCTACCACAACAAACACGTAGTCATGGCCTCTATGAGTCATAAGAATTCTTTCAAAAAAATCATGGACATTCTCTCCCAAGGTCTGTTTGGCACTAGAAATGGCATGTGAAAACCATGTTTCGGGTTGCTTGACTTGATCATGCTACAAAAACACAACCCATAACAAAATTTTCCACCTACTCCTGCATCTTCAGCCAATACACATACCGCTGCAAATTTTCCACTGTCTTTGTCACACCAAAATGCCCAACAACTCTAGAAATGTGTGCTTCTCTCATCAATTGTACTCTCTTGTCCTTGGGTATGCATAGTTTTTCCATCTTGTACAATAACCCATCCTGGAGATGGTATTCATTTCCTTCCATGACAATGACTATCCTCTCCTTTAGCTGCTTGTAGACTTATTTGAAATCTTCATCTCCCTCATAATATTCTCTTAGAAGTTCATGAATGAAAGGCTCAAGTTGCATTATCATTCCTATTGTTTCAATCTTCTTCAGTGGTGGTCGAGAGAGCATGTCTGCTAGTCTGTTTGTGACTCTTTTCTTCTACTTAATCAATCAATGGAATTGTTGTAAGAAACCTAACCACTTGTAATGTCTCACCTGCTGAATATTTCTTTGACTCTATAGATATTGAAGGGGATAATGATCTGTGTGTATGATAGTCTCTTTTACCAATAGGTAATGCTTCCACTTCTTCATTTCTTGTACAATTGCAAAGAGTTCTTTATCATACATTGGATAATCAAGCATTGTTCCATGAAACAATTATGAATGGTAGCACACATTCCTTCCTCCTTGTTTGAGTACTACACCTAATTCATATCCATTAGCATCAGTCTCCATCTCAAACGGTCGCTACAAATTTGGCATGACTAACATTGGAGCATCGTTGATTTTCTTCTTCAAGTATTCAAATGATATTTGTTGTGTCTTAGCCCAATGAAATCTCTTTCCTTTGGTTTTTATGGAATCAAATGGTGTTTCTATAGTGTAAAAGTTTACAATGAACTTTCTCAAATACTGAGATGCTCCCATAAAACTCTTGAACTCTGTCACATTGGTGGGAATAGGCCATTAGGTGATGGTTGTAATATTCTTTGGATCTACCCTCAACTCTCGTCCTCCAATCATGTGTCCAAGATATATCAAGGAAGTTTTTTCAAACTCACATTTCTGCAAGTTGGAAATCAATTGAGGCTTCTTCAAGGTCTCTAGTAGTTGTGTCACATGTGAGAGGTGCTCTTTCCAAGTATTGTTAAAGATTAGTATGTAATCTAGATATACTATTACAAAAGAGTCAATGAAGGGACTTAGTACATCATTCATGAGTCTCATAAACATTGCAGGTGCATTACATAATCCAAAAGGCATTACTAACCACTCGTACAAACCTTATCTAGTTTTGAACGTTGCCTTCCACACATCTTCTGCTTTGATCCTCACTTGGTGGTAACCTGATTTGAGGTCCATCTTAGTGAAGAATTTGTCTTGTTTCAGATGATCCAAAAATTCATCAATCCTTGGAAAAGGATATCTATTCTTGATGGTGATCTTCTTTAGGGCACGATAGTCAATGCACATTCTCCAGATTTCATCTTTCTTTGGCATCATGATGATGGGTGAACCACATGGTGATGTATTGGGTCTGATGACTCCCTGCTCCAACAATTATTACAGTTGCTTCTTTACTTCATCTTCTTCAATGAAAAACTTCCTATACAACCCAATGTTAGGAAGTGGTGACTTCGGAAACAACTGAATCTCGTGTCCAACCTCTCTCTTGGGTGGCAATCCCTGAAGCTCTTGAAACACTTCCCTGTAGGCTTCAATCATTTTTTGTAGTTGTTGACTTTGCTCACCACTACATCCTTCCAAGGTTTCCTTCATATCCAACTTGTTGCCTTCTCCTTGTTTCTTTCCTTCTCTCAAAAACATCAAGACAAACTTCTTTGTACTTCCCATGATTCCTCTTGCATGATCATCACTGGTAAAAGAGAACTTATCTATGTATTGGTGTACATTTATGGCATAATATTTTCCATCCTTGACTAGCCTATATCGGTTCTCTCTCCTTATGAATATGGCATACCTCACGTACAAATATGGACTTCCCAATATGACTCTACATATGTCTAGAGGAACCACATCTACAACTACTTCATCAACAAAGCTCTGATTGATGGAAAAATTAAATTTGCACTACTTGCTCACTTTCAATTCCACATCTTTCCTTACCCATCCCAAGGGGTATGGATGTAGATGTTCTTGAGTCTTCATCCCAATCTTCTCAACCAATTGTACATATATCAAGTTGGATTGTGAACCGAGATCAAACAAACAATCCACCTTGCTTTGGTTCATGTGGATTTTAATGCAGAAAAGTTTAGTCATCACCTTCTCCTCCTTGTGATTACAACAAAATAGATCCAAATATTTCTGAATATTAGTGCAGTTAATATTCCCTTCTGGTACTAATGTGTTATCCACCCATTCCTCAGCATCCACTGATATTAATTATTTCTTCTTCTTTTTCTGAAAATATTTGGGGCACTTCTTAGGCTGAAATTTCCAACAAGTATCCTCAATGTGTCCCTTTTTATCACATCCTTTAAATTTTTGGATGGAAGGTGTATCTTATTATGTTGGTTCCACAATCTTATTTTCATTCCACTTCTTCTTGTTTTTCCTCTTTATCTACTACTCTTGTGGTTCTACTTTCTTGTGAGGATTTGTTTGTTGCTTCCACTTATCTCCCTCATGGTATTTCTCTTGAATACTGGCCTCATCAATTGTCTTCAGTCTAAATAACATCATATGCCTATAAATCTGAGGAAATAATTCCTCCAAATACTTGACCAACATGTCTAGACTTTTGAAAGAGACTCCCATCTAAATTTCTCTCTTCCTGAACTTTGTCGTAAATTCCTACACTAATTGTCCTTGTCTCTACCTGAAGTAATGCCATACTATTTGTTGGTTCTCCTCATATCCTATTGGGTAGAATTGATATTTTATCATGTTCTTTAACACTTCCCAATCAATAAATGGTGGCTCATTTCCTAATGCTCTTCTTACTATGTCACTCTCCCACCATGTCAAAGCATGGCCTTCAAGCTTAAACCGAGCAAAATAAATCATATTTTTTCCAATTGCTTCATGCAAGTGGAAATATACTTCCATTTGTTGTATCCATTGGTTCATCCTGGTAGCATCCACATCCCCGGCATAAGTCTTGATGTCCACCTTGACCTCTACACGAAAAGGTACCTATGTTTTTTTGTAGTTGCACTCTCCAATTTATGGTTCAGTATTATGCTATGTCTCTGTCTTCTTTTCTTCCTTCTCAGGGCTTTCATGACAAGTATGTGTTTCCTTTATCTTAGTTGTCAAAATATATGACACCATTGATGTCAATTTAGCTAAAATATTCTCAAAAAGATCCAATCTGTCCCTGGGATCTTCTTTCTCTTCATAATTTTCCCTTGACATTCTTGATGCTCTACTTCGCTCTAGCCCTAGAAACAACTCTTGTCCACTTATTTTGTAATTACCATACAAGTCTCACTGAATGCATTCAAAATTCTTCTCTAATACCATATAGACCATAAATAGAAGGCTTAAAGTCTTTCTGCCTCACCAACACAAAATTATTTGTTAAGCAATTATAACTTTGGCTCTTTGGATAACATAAACTCTCGACCACTCAAGACACAAGTCGAGTCAGAAAGGAAATGGGCCAAGTCGATACAGATAGGTATGGGTCAGGAAGATGCAGCATGTAATGTCCCCCACCTCTTAATGAGGAAGTTTTGAGAAGACTTAGTGGCCTAGGCATCCCTACTAGGCCACAGTCTCACACTGAGGGGAAGGGTCAACCAAACTAAGGCTATATTCTTAAGTTGACTTAATAAAAAGGTGAAAAAGAGTTAAAAGACAACTCAATGAAGGAATAGAAGCACTAGAGGTTGAGTTAGGAGTTAAACCTAGGGGTTAACTTAACTCAATAGGGAAATAGAAGAAAAGTATAAAGAGGAGGTTGGGGCGCACCTATTATTCATTCTGGATTTTGGTATTTTGCTTGTTGATGCTCTTGAGCATACAGTTTTGAGGGTTTTGATATTACAAACCCTAGTGAGCAACCCAATGGTGAAAGATTCCACTCACCTAGCTCCAAGCTTGGTCTCGAGGATGAAATACTCCACCCACACCATTCTACAGCTATCATCTATCCAGGAGAACTAGCAGGGCCGTACCATTTGGATCAGCAAGGTCGTACCAGTCATGTTTTCTTGCAGGGGCGCACCAGTTGTTGAGGAAGAGTTCAATCCAACATAAGGAAGAATCTTGAGAGGTTTCTAGCATTAGGGTTTTTCTTTCAAACCCTTTCTCAACAGTTAGAGGGCTTCTTGGAGGAGTCATCATGTCCCTATCATTTACTACAGGTTGGGACGATTTCAAGAGAAAGGGGTATGACTTGGAGATTCAGTATTTCTCAAATCTAGAAGGCTACAAGCTAGATCTGACCTTGATACTTCTCTCAAGTGCTTGTAGGTGTCGATCTATCATCCGGGAGAGTTTTAGATGATTTGGTGGGCACATGCAACTAGGTTGTACTATTGGCCATATTCAGGGTTTCAGGAGGGTCGTACCATCCTAGGGTTTCTGCAGTTTAAGGAGGAAGCTTCAGTGTTTGAAATCCATACTTCAAGAGGAGGATTCCATTGCCTGGATCTATCATTGGAGAGATTTTGGCAGCATCAGGAGGTCTATATCTTCACGAGGGCCGAGCCCTTAGTGTCCATTGTCTTCAGCAGGTCGTACCAACAATCATCAGGGCTGTACCAGTTTCTTGGGGGTTAGGCTAAAACCCTGGTTTGTAGTTGAGTGTTCACCTTCTATTGGCAACCTTTGGGAGGCTTGATTTGTATCTATGGGAGCATTTTGTATGCAGCTATAGTATTTCCTTGAATCCATCTATTCAGATATGCTTCTCTATTGTATCAAGTGCTTGCTTTCTTATAATAAAGTTCAGTTATTTGCTTATGGTTCCTATCTTGTGTAGTGTTGATGATCTTCATATGATGATAATGATGTTTGTATAAATCTATGGCTCGATAACGGAATAAACCCTAAGGCCGAAATATTCATGGTCAACCTGCACACACAACAGATAATAATCAAATCAGTGGTTAGTTACTGATTCCAAGAAAAAAATTGGCTTGGGATCATTACACGGCAAGTCAGGTCGGAGACAATGCAAGTCAACCAAGTCGAATTTATCCAAGTTAAAATTTAGCCAAGTCTAAATTTATCCAATTCGAGTCGACCAAGGGATGTTTGTCGGTCGAAAGGGGAAAGGAATTTGACCAAGAAAGATTTTGGTCGAAGATGGGTCGACCTAAGGCTAAAATGAATAATTAAAATACAAATTTGGTGGCCAGCAATGAAGGGAAGAAAGTCTGAGTTAAATTTAATCACCAGTGGCATGCAAGAAACGTTTGGGGACTATTTTGAATAACCTATGATGTAGAAAAATGCCTAGTATGATTTTCGACAAACAAGATCAAATAAAAATGTGGGGAAGTCGATTTGGGCCTTCACTAACAAAGAAAAACATATGGGAGTCGACTTGGGCATTCACTGACAATGAAAAAATGTATTGAAGTCGATCTAGCATTCAACGATGGAGGAAAAATGTTTTGGGGCAAATTTGATAGTCGACGAAATGTCAAAATCATGTACATGGTCCGTGGGCAGCTAATGAACAGCCAGACAACCCCTGACTTTGATTTCTAGTCCATCCATGATTTATGGGTAAGATAAAATGTCCCAATAAGTCGAAAATGTGCCCAATGACTCCAAAATGAAATTAGAAACCCTTGAATGCTAGGAACGACTTTAAATGGAGGGTCATCGATTTCCAACCTCTGAATTCAATGCACGACTATAGTTAAAGAGTTGTTAGTCTAGTTTATTGACCCACCGGATCCAGATTAATATAAAAAGAGATCAAACGATAACAATACAAAGTTCTCATTGCTATAATATACACAAACGACCATTAAATTACAGTGAAAACATTAACCATTCATGAGCAAATATATACCATGACAATCATTACACATAACTCAGAATTTACCCTGGAAACTCAAACGGGAAAACCAACATTCTTTTGGCTTCGACCATGCTCTTATTTATTCAGCAATGGGAAAGTTATAGGCTCTCTGGTACATATCTATGCTCCTCAATAACATTTTGGCAACCTCTCTTCATCATTCACAACCAAAGAACCCCTTTTCCATAGTGGGGAAGCATACTATAGCAGACTACACCAACTGAGGGGTTAGATGGAAGGTCAGTCATCCCTGATGCTTCCGCTACACCACTTTCATATACCTTTCGTTCTTTATTTGTTTTTATGTTCTTCCACATGGAAAGGGTCTCATGAAGTCTCATTGTTTCTTTACAATATTCTACCTGAATTTACATCTATTACATACAAAATGGAAATCATCTGTGATGCAATGGGTCCCTTCACGCCAACAAGTTGATCTCCTTCTTTATCCATAGCCTTAAAAAATACATGTGTTGATCATCTTAGAATCCTATGTCGATATCCAATTGTTCTTTTCAGATCTGATTCGAATCAATCATGCTCATAAAATACCACTCTCAGATGTTTTTCTCAGCTATGGAATAAGTTACAATGCAAAAGAATAGAACCCCTTCTCTTCCTAGTAGCCCGATATTTAACATAACCCTGTAGTCTTCTAGGGTTAGGGTATGACTTCCTCGACCCTCAATTAGTGATCAAGTTTAGAACTTCTATAATGTTCTAGAAAATCTACTACATGTCTATCCCCACACGTTTAAGTAATTGGGGCTGACATGGCATCCACTTGCACCATGGTGATCAATACAATAGGTCAACTTGTAGGAGACATAACTTTCACATACGAACTATGATTGAGGTGATTCTTGCATCGTTGGAAAGGTATATGTGTGTATAATATATCCGATAGATCGTTAGTAAGGTTTGGAACACAAAAAAATGTTTTTTGATGCCTCAAAATGGCTCTTGAATATTTCATATAGTTTTTTGGACCCAAATTTCCAAATTGGGACTAGCCGCTAAAATGGCTCTGCCAATTGACGCCTCCAATTTTTTCACCCATAAAGCATCTAGATATGTGAAAAATAATATAATGATCCAATCTGAATCACATGTATATTGTTGAATTACATATTTCCTTGAAAGATAGAGAAGACACAAAAACAAATTGGGATTCCCCCCTCAAGAGAGGTAGTTGTCAATGAAAATCCCCTAGGAAGATTGAACCCAATGCATGAATCTAAGAACTCTGATTCAGATAATGAATTTTCACTAAATTTAAATTTTATAAATTAGATTTCCGATCTATAGTTACTCCTCTTCAAACATTCTTGAGGGGATGGATTGAGGTCAAAAAGAAGAAAGAGAAAAAACCACATGATCGAGGATATTTTTCATTAATGCTTGACATTCTATTTTTAGTGTTATTGTTGTCTCCTAAATGAATATTGATATCTACTTTATGGATTTTGATGAATGATCTCATATCATCTAACATTCTATAGCCTCTTTTCCTTATATAAATGAGAAATTATGATTTTTTTTCACAGGAAAAATTAGTGTATAATGTACACCACATTGGTTGTTAGTACATGATCTTAGAAGTCTCACCTATTAAAGTGAAGTCTCACTAATATAAGTTAAACACCTATTTATAAGAATACCTCACCTCATTTGAATTCAATTTTTTTTTCGTTCATTAATAATATTTGTGTGAGAATGTTACCTGCATAAATTTGATGTTGCATTATTTATATACTTTGTATGGAATCTATTTTCAATCCTCACATCTCACTTCTAATTTCCACATAGTATCATATTTGAGGGACTAACCACTCGTGCTTCAAGCTCATTTATGGAGATAAGTTTTTAAACATTAAGTTTACTAAATATGAATAAGGGAAAGTCGTCAATGCATTTATATAAAAGTAATTGGTAGGAAATCTTATTTATTTAACAAATAGAAGCACTGGTATTTGTTTATTTGATTTAAAATGGATCACTATATAATTTGTCACATAATTTGGTATTTTTGAGTAGAAAAAGTGGAGCTTTTAACTTATAAGAAAATTTGTCAATTATTTTTATACTTTATGAGTGGAAAAGTTGAATATTTTGACCAATTATATAGTGATCCATTTCTTACCATAAACACAACATTATTATCTGTACAAATAAATAAATTGGATCTTTTGACTTATAGGGAAATTTGTCATTTATTTTTGTAAATTTATGAGTGGAAAAGTTGAAGCTTTTGACCAATGATATAGTGATCCATTTCTAACAATAAACACAACATTCTTCTCTCTACAAATAAATAAATTTGAGCTTTTGACTAGGGTAATTTGTCTTTTTTTTTTGCTTTATGAGTGAAAAAGTTGAGGCTTTTGACCACTTATTTAGCGATACATTGACCATAAACAAAACATTTTCATCTTTACAAATAAATTTATGTTCATGAAATACTCTGCATGTTAGCTCATGGATTTGTTATAATGTTATTTTACTATTTATTTCTTTTATGTTTTGTACAAGGTCACTGATGTTAAATTAGATTTCAAATAAATAATTATATGTTTAGGATTAAGTATCTAAATAAGTGTGGAAAGTAATAATATTTCTTGTGTTCTAGGGTTTCACACAATCAACGGCCTTCAACTCCTAGTTATGGCCCATGGCAATGCCTGGCAGGGGGGAAAACCCCCCATCATACAGTTCAATGCTTGGTCATTCTAGTGTAGGTGGATTTGGATCCAATGTTGTTGCGAGAGAGAGAGAACTGACAAGCCCTCTCTTGCAAATCATGAGGCGATAGCTAACCAAGCAAGTGATACAACAATGGAAGATATGCCACAATTCGACAAACAACCCCACAAGTGAAACCCAGGAGAATGCATACCTAAAGTAGATGAGATTCCCAAATATGAGATTTGATTCAACAGTATCAATAACTATCTTCAATTTATGAAGGATCATGTTGTTATAGGCAAGATTCTATGGATTTTACCCATTGAACACGATCTAGTAGCCTGGATCAATGCTCGATGGAAACCTAGAAGTCACATTGATCTTAATATCTAATCCAAAGGGTTTTTCACTATGATATTCTACAATCAGGAGGAGAGAGAGCATTTTTTTTAAATGGGTTTTACTTCTTCCACTCGACAGGCCTACACCTTCATTACTAGACTAGAAATTTTAATCCAGATAAGGAGGACTTCTCCTATGCCCCTATCTAGGTTCATTTATATTCCCTTCGATACAAATATTGGGATGAGGAAATCCTTACAAGGATTGGAAAAACTCTTGGCACCTATGTAAAATACGCAGAGCCCACAAAGAAAAGTAAATACATCACCTATGCATGTATTTTCATCTACACAAATGTTTCAATCCCTATTCTAGAGTCCATCTCTCTTAGCTTCCAATACTCTAATTGAATCCAGAATCCGAACTATGAATACATTCACTTTCGTTGTCGTTGATGCCATGAGCATGGTCATCTCTTTTGGGATTTCCCTCTGATCAACCCTCCCAGGCCTATGAAAGTGGAAAGTTCAGCATATGAGGAGGGTTTCACCAAAGTTACAAGTAAATGTATATTTGATAAGAAATCACCGCAAGAAGAACCTTCCAAAAAAATATTTGAAATCCTTAATGATCTACCTTTAGACCCGGTCAATGGCATTCTCTCTGCTTCATAGCCCAATATTCGTCAATCTATGGATCCTTCAAACCCCATGTTTACTCCTAGCATAAACAAGGAATCACTGCATGTTGAAAATCCTTCGAATCCTTTGGATCCAATAGGTGAAACTATGACTGACGATGTTGAAGATGGTTTTGAGGGGGAAAACTAGTGATATGGATCTATAAGGCATCAATTTGTAGCAAGCATGTCAACAAATGGACATCAAATCCATTCTGAATAACCAAAAGATGTGAGTACACTAAGCTCTTGAAAGGAGAAAAAAATCCCCATCTTCATCCAATCCATCTGCAAGATCCAACCCTACGTTAGGGGTTCTCACCACCTTACTAAAATTGCATAAGAAAAACCCTATGGAAGAAAAATGTAGAGGGCGAAAATCCAATCTGCAATTGCTCCAAGAAATTGGGGATATATTGGTGAACTCAGGACAAAATGTGTTGATCACAGATTCTTATCAACCCTCTCAGTCCCATTATATCTAATGAATATCATCTCGTGGAACATAAAAGGACTCAATAGTAAGAGAAAACAATGGCTCTTGTGGAATAAGGTATGCACTGAATCTCCTAATATCGTATGCTATAAGAAACAAAATGTGGTGGAAGTAATGTTAAATCCATTTTTAAAAAGGTATGGAGTCATAGTTAGGAAATGAAAATCGATTCTCGAGGAGTGGTAGGAGGGATGGCCAATCTTTGGAATCCTACTACCATCATATTAGATATCTTCTTCACCACCGAAATAAGATTTTCAACTCAATTTAAAATTATTGTCTCATCATAAACTGGCCTCCTAACCAATGTCTACGACCCTCATCCAATTGTGGAGAAATATGTTTTTTTACAAAGTTGAGAAATATGGTGGAATTCACTATAAATCGTCATTGGATTATAGGAGGGGACTTCAATCTCATCTCCTCCCTTGTGGAGAAAAAGGGGGGGATTTGAATACTAGACCTCTACAATGAGGGCTTCATCTCCTTCATTCATGATCAAAGGCTAACTGATATTGAAACCTCTAATGGTATTCATACTTGGAATAACTAAATGGGAAATGTCCAATAGCTTTCCTATAGGCTAGATTGTTTTCTAATCTCGTAATCTCTTGTTCTCCAAGGGCATGATATGGGAGCCCACATTATTCCCTTAGCAGGCTCTGATCACTGGCTTATTTGTCTCTCAATAGATTCTCTAGGTCCCCTTATAAAAAGGCCCTTCTATTTTGAAAATTTTTGGCTCAACCATTCGTATTTTCAAGCCAACATCAACGAATGGTGGCAAGAGGGAGCCACCTACAAAGGCACCTTCATGTATAGTTTCCAATAACAACTCAAGAATTTAAAAGAATAACTAAATGCATGTAATCAATCAATGTTTGGAAATAGATTTCAAGCTAAGAAGGATTTGAAATCATGCATGGTAGACATCCAACAACAAATCATTTCCTCTGGAAAATCTGACTCATTGACCCAGCAAGAGAAAGAGATTTATTCTTAGATTGATGAAAGATATCAACAAGAAGAGATTCTCCAATGCCATAAATCCCACATACAATTGCTCAAAGAGGGAGAATAGAACACTAAGTTCTTCCATCATTCCATGATTCAAAGGAGACATTCCAACCATATCACTCAGCTCAAGAATTCTCAAGGTAATCTTCTCACTTCTCATCAAGACATTCAACATGAACTAATCTCATTTTTCAATTGTCTTCTTTCTGAACCTCATTCTGATCGCTCTGAAGCCATTCAATCCATCACCAAGCACATTCACTGCCTTCTTTGTAGTGACCACAATGCCAACCTCCTTTGACCCATTTCCCAAGTAGAGGTGGAGGCAGATATCATGGACATGCCTCTTAGCAAAGCTCCAGGCCTAGATGGCTTTACTACTAATTTTTTTTACCATTGCAAGTCCACGGTTAAAAATGATGTTTGGGCCTTAGTGATCTGAAAATACCAAATGAGTTCCGACACCAAATTGATTCTAAATATCAATAAAAATCCGACACCAATTCAGCCCGAAAATTCTTAGACACCAATTAATTCTTAAATACACATAAACATCCGACCAAATTCAGGAAATTGAAGATTGCTTAACTATTTGCAAAATATCATGTGAATGTCTTACTTGTCCATAAACCCATAAACTGATGAATAACTTGAAATGTAAATGACATGACAAAGAAGAAAATAAAAGAACTCAAGATACATATATAATTGGCATACATCATTGCATCTTCAAAGTCCCTTTAAATAGTATGATTGTTCTTCATCATCTCAAAATTCCAAATTACATTACAAAAACACTATTTTGAAGACACTCCGAAAATTCATTGCTCAAATGAAGAAACAAAGTGCACCGTTAAATTCCTAATGAAAAATCGTGCAAAATTGATATAAAATACATGAAATTATATCAAGGTAACCCCGACACACTTTACGGTGTACCTCAATGCCTTGTACCCTCAACATGCATTACGAGGCAAAAAAACCACATTAATTGTGTTTAGGGATGTGTGTGCACAAACAACTTGTAATGTGTGTACAAATATTTGGAATGTGTGCACAATGTGGTGGGGTGTGCACCATTAAATAGGGCGCCACTCTAACCAAGTCCCAAAATGATTGGTAGGCTTTAAATAAAATTTATTGCATAGTTATAAGTAACCACACATAGTGGAAAGTTGGCTACAGGAAGTGATTTAAGTCGTTTTTATAGTTGGCAGGTCGGGGGTTCCATTCCCACCGACTGCCATATTTCACGGTGATTTAAGTCGATTCTCTGGTTGGCAGGTCGGGGGTTCCATTCCCACCGACTGGCCATATTTCACGGGCTTTTTGTTATAACATATAACCATATGTTGTATTTAGCATATGGTAACAAATGCGTTGGCTATATACATGGCATATGGTATATGTTATATACCATATATATTAATACATATGTTTTAAAACCCATCGCATATGTTAGCCCCTCGCGGATATGACCAATGGTTACATGGTGTACACTCAAACCAAGGGCTAGGGTCGAGGGCTTATGCCCTCGTCCCTTTATCCTCCCATTTAAACTTTAATACAAATTCATATATACTAATTTCCATATGAATGTTAAGAACCATGTTATGGCGCGTTGGTAGTGGAGCTTGTGTTAAGAATTTAGGTCGTTATGGAGGTCATGGGGTTGAACCTTGTTTACTCCATAACTTTTTTATAACATAGACAACATTGGCCAATGGGAAGTTGCCATGTGGCGGATTTTTATTGGCTGTTCAAATGCCACGTGTCATGAACCGATTGAACCATTTGGATGCCAACTCAGCAACTAAAAAACTATGCCACATCCCCTGCCAACTCATCATGTGTCATGTCAGCATGCCACATATCACCCTCTAGTGGTGCCACATGGCACCTCCATTTTATTTGGTTTGACCAAAATTTGACTGCCCATAACTTTTGCATACGAACTCCATTTGGCATGTCGTTTTCATCACTGGAAAGATAACAATGATATATATACAATAATTTCTTTTTCACAAAATTTTGAGACAACCAATTTTTGAGCTTTTATGGATCCCCTGGGACCTCTGTGAGCGTTTTGAATCGTCCCAGACCTCTGTGAGAATTCCTTCAATCCTCATGGATAACTTAGTGCTTGATTCACAATTCTCTTTAGGAGTACTTCCTTCCTTGAATGCTACTTTTATCACGCTTATTCCCAAATAAGATAAAGCATTCAAGGACATTCAATTCTTCCCCATAGACCTTTGCTATGTGATCTATAAAATCATCACTAAAATTATCTCCTCCCACCTGAATCCCCTCATGCCTCTCCTTGTTGGCCCTTAAAAATCTGGCTATCTGGTAGGTCACCATATCTTAGAAAGTACCATTCTTTCCCATGAGGTAGTTCACTCTTGAAGTCGACCAAATCTCCTATATTGTTAATCAAGTTGGACCTGTCAAAATCCTTTGAAAAACTTAGTTGGTATTACATCTGCTTGGTCCTTCTGACCTTTGTTTTTCATCTGAACTAGGTTAATTGGATCATTTCCCTAATCTCTTCTACTTTCTTTTCCATTATGATCAATGGTACCCCATATCCTTGCTTCAATCCATCTCAAAGTATCCGCCAAAGAGACCCCATCTCCCCCTTCATTTTCATTATAATGGATGAGGATTTGGTAAGGTGTCTTAAAGTAGTGATTGCTTCACACAAACTGCACGACCTTACCCTACATGATTCTGACCATCCCATTTCACACAACCAATTTGTTGATGATACCATGCTAATGGGTATCCATTCAGCTCAAGAAGCCGAGGCCATTAAAAACGTTCTTGATGATTTCATGGATTCATCTAGAATTTCCATCAACCATCTCAAATCCCAAATTTTCTTTTTTCAATACTCCTTTGGCTGTCCAAATTCATATCTCTCGCATTCCGATATTTTCTAAGAACTTTCCCTTCTATCCAAATGCCTAGGAGTTCCCCTCCTTGAGTCAGTTGTAGGTAGCACCCCATGGGAAGATATTATCTATAAACTCTCCAAAAAGGTATCAGGTTGGACCTTTGCACTCCCTAAACATTGTTGGTCATATTACTCTCCTTAATTCTATCCTTCAAGCCATTCCTATCTGCACATTCTAGGCTTTAGATGCTCCTAAACAAGTTTTAAATACCATAGAATCCATTCAGAGAAAATTTGTTTACTATAGAGAATAGGAAATGGACCTTAGTTTCCTAGATCACCCTCTGTTTGGCCAAAGAAAAAGGAGGATGAGGCCTATGCGACCTTGAAATTCTCAATTTGGTACTTAGTGCTAAGATTTGGTGGCATTGGTTACAAGGAAATGGTGAACTATGTTGTGAGTTATGGAAGCATAAATATGAAAAAAAATATATTCCTCAGAGTTGCTTCATCTGGATGGAGAATGTTCAAGGTCACTCATTTGGTCTTCTGCATGGCAACATAAATATATCATCCAAGAGCACAACCTTTGGGAAATCTATGATGGTCGATCAACTTTATTGTGGGAAGACTGATGGCAACAAGTTCATCGACTCCAAGACTGCCCTACCTATCAAAATCTCATTGATATCTTAAAGGAAAGTCATTTACATAATGTTTATCAATATTGGGCCTCTCAATTGGGTGCCTCTCAATGGATGCAGTGGTCTTTAAATATGGATCACCCCCTCTCCAAGAAAGGATTAACATCTATCCTCTTATTTCAAACCTTCTCAACATGTGCATCAACGTTTCGACCAAGCTAGACAAACTCCGATGGGGGCATAAGCCAGGTGGTTTTTTCAGTCTTAGGGAATCATATGCCCTGACTATTGGACATGCTCACATTCCCGAGGATAGCATTTGGAACAAAATATGGTACTCCAATCTTTTGCCAAAAGTATCCCGCTTTCTTTGACTCCAATTAATATGTTGAATAGGATTTGGCAACTCTTTCTAGTATTTTTCCTCTGGGAATCATGGAAAGAGAGGAATCAATGCATCTTCAAGAATGAGGAACATCCCCTGATCAAGAATTAGAAGTTGCATCAAAGAGACAATCCAATATGCATCTTGGACTGAGGAGGATTTTAAATGTAACAGTAAATAGCAACTCATTTTGTCTAATTGGGACCTTCACCTTGCTTCATCCTTAACTACCACCACTATCCAATCCCCTAAGGTGTCTTCACCCTACACCTGGTCACCTCTTCCCCCGAACTTTGTCAATCTCAACTATGATGGAGCATAAAAGAATAATCCTACCCCGACAAGCTTTGGAGGGGTGTTTCATGATTCTAATGGCAATATTCTCAGAATCTATGATGACAATCTAATCACTAGCTCTAACAACATAGTTGAGATTTGGTCTCTTCTATATGGGATGAAGGTAGCCAAAAGACAAAATTATTCCAAGCTCACAATGGAAGGGGACTCTCAACTCACAATTAATATGATTATACACCTTCAAAATGGCTCCCCCCTGGAAAGTTTCTCATCATTGGAATTTAGAGCAAGGCTTGGAGCAGTTACAATCAACCATTCATAATGTCACCTCTTTCATACCCTCTCATGTTAGAAGAGTTTCCAATAAGGTTGTTGATCGTCTGACCAACAAAGGAGTCTCCCCTACTTCTATCATTCTAGATTATGACTGGGATTCTCTACCGACCAACTCCTTGAAGCAACAATGCCAGATCCTTGCTCAGGTGGATCTCCACTCCCCGAATCAGGTGACTGACATGACTATAGAAGAGAAGATGCATGTTTTGGGCCCCCTCTCGTTGGATTTTCCCGCTCCTCCCCCGGTTGACATCGATGATATGCTTTCTCACTCTTGTTCTCATGTGCCTCCAGCTTGATTATTCCGGTTGATTTCTCACTCTGTCTAGCTATTTTTCAATTGGGAAACCATAACTTTTTAGTTAAATATGTCTAGTGTTCTTTAGGTGTTAGTTTGTATTTTTCTTGGGTTTTCCTCTGTTATATACTCAAATGTTTTAGATTGGCTTGATTTCCCTTTGGGTAGGTTGTAGGGTCTCTACTCTCCTATATTTTGGCTCAGACAAACATGATGACTCTGTGGGCTTCTAATACTCTATGTATATTCTATTTATAATGAAATAAAAGACTTACTTACTTTAAAAAAAAAAAATGTCTAAATAAATATCTAATTAACTTTTAAAAATAACTTGTGTTAAATTTATTCCATCCTTTATGTAAATAAATATTTACTTCATCTCTTTTAATAACTCTTATTTATCAATCTAATACTACATTTTCTCTAAATAGATAATGTTCCATTACAAAATTGTTCCTAATGTTTTTAATTGTAGGTGCATTCCATGTTTGTAGTGTATATATGCACCACTTTATATTTTTTAATATTTTGGCAAATTCTTATGTTGTAAAATATCACTTATTGTTATTATATGTTAGTGTTAAATGTCAATTTGGTTGTGGTAATAATAACACTTTGGACATAGGTAAAATGTATGCTAATTTTTTAATAAGAGAAAAAAAATGGTCTCTATGTTATAAAGGTCATAATGTTATCTTGAAACCTTAAATTAAGACTTAGTTTTATTTTTTTATAAATTAGGTTAAAAAAATGTTTCCAAGGAGTGTTCCCTCATAAGTTTTTAAAACAATATTGATATATTATCTATCATTTTGAAATGCGTTGAAAACATTGCCCATTTGAGTGTTATATCTTCAACTAAGTATAAGACTTAGTTTTATTTTTTTTATAAATTAGGTTAAAAAATGTTTCCAAGGAGTGTTTCCTCATAATAATTTAAAGCTATATTGTTATATTATCTGTCATTTTGAAATGCATTGAAAACATTGTCCATTTGAGTGTTCTATCTTTAACTAAGTACAAATTTTCAAGTCGAGTTTCCAAATTGGAGTGTTTTTTTTTGTTGTGGTTAGAAAATAGATTAAAAACCTTTCAAATTTGGGATAAAAATACAAGCTTTGAAAGTTATCATTCATTTTTTAGCTTCAAAACCCTAACACAAAGGGGAAAATATGATCACAACAATTTGGGGTAAAGATACCAGCTTTGAAAGTTGTCATTCATTTTTAGCTTCAAAACCCTTAACATAAAGGGGAAAATATAATCACAACTTTAACTAAGGATAAGAAAAATATTTATTTATATGATCACAACTTTAACTAAGGATAAAGAAATTATTATTATTTTTTTTTTTAAGGATAAGGAGATTATTTATTTAATTAAAAAAGCTTAATCTACTTTCACATAAAATCTAATATACTTTCATGTAAAATTTAAACTTCAAGTTTGCATTATGATTAAATATCTAATGGATGCACATTGTCTTTTATTTTTTATCAAAATGAGAAAAGACATGCTCAAATAGGGTTATGATAAAAGTGTTGAAAACAGTTTAGAATGTATAATATATATTCCTTTTTGCACTCAATATATTAAAAATATCTGTACATGTGGGGGCTAGATTTAGAACATGATTGTATTATGTGGAGAAAATAGAACATGATTGTATTATGGGGAGAAAATAAAAATATATTTGTATTACGTGCAAAAAAAACAAAAATATATTTGTATTATATGGAAAAAATAAAAATATATTAATAGAGTATGATAATCAATTTTAAGTTATATTTGAGAAATCTTCTTGTCACTGTAGTAAATTTTCTCATAAAGAAGAATTATAAGAGAATTCTATTATTATTTATAGTTATTTAGAAAACCCCAACTCTAATCATTATTTATAAGTAACCTAAAACTAAAAGTAAAATATATATAACTTAAAAGTAAAATAAAAATTACTAGTCAAATTTTCAAAAGAAGAATAATATTATTATGACATTAAAGAAAATCCATTAACTCTAAAATATTTAAATTTTAATAATCAAATTAAAAATTGCCTTTTCAAAAGAATAATAATATTATTATGGCATTAAAGAAAATCCATTAACTCTAAAATATTTAAAAATATAATATTTATAAAATTAAAATATAATATTTGAAATGTAAAATATTAAAAAATAATATTAATAAAATTGAGATATTTAAGAGTGAGAAAAATGATATGTCCTATCCCATCCTCTTCTCAAAAACAAGCCTCTCCCCCATTGAGAGCATGGTTATGACTAGATACCTAATGTATAAGAACAAGTTAAACAACATGGAAGACAAGAGGCTACCTAAAATTGCTTCAAAATCAAGTCATAAAGAGACCCGGTCTTGGCTAAACTATTGGGGAATCATGGAAGAAACCATTTTACAGAATAAAGATACTATTACAAAAAAATGTTGTGTGATAAAAAATTAGAGGAAAAAAGAAAATTAAGGTATTATAAAGATGTAATCAACCCTAATATAGAAGATCAAAATTATCTATTTGTTTTGCCAAGTGTAAAGAAAAAAATAAGCATTTCTAAAACAAGAACAAATTCTCATGAGCTCCATAGTGAAACTAGGCGTTGGTCAATTCCTAAAACGTCATGGGATGAAAGAGTGTGTCACCTTTGTGACACTAAGAAGGTTGAAGATGAAAAACACTTTCTCTTAGATTGTCCAGCCTATACCAATATTAGATCTTATTTTCAAAATATTTATCACACTACCAACCTTCCTAACCTCTTAACTCAACAAAAGTATGGTGATCTTGGAAAGCTTCTCTTAATGCTTTTCGAACACAGAAACAAAATTCTAAAAAATCACAAGTAATCAGTTACCCTCTTAAGGTCCGATAGACCAATTCGATCTTAGTAGATGTTAATCATCATCATCATCAAAACTATGACATTAAATAAAATAATGTTGTTATAGTAAGTCAAAATATATTTGAAAATTTAAAATTAAAATATTGTATTGTAAAAAAAATATTATTATTATTATTATGATTAAAATACAATAATATTTTGAAGCAATAAACTAAAAATATTGTATTTTAAATAAAATTAATAGTGGATTATAATTTTTGCAAGGGAAATAAAAATACTATAAGAATATCCTAACAAAAATTGTAATTAAACTTATTTAAGGAAATAAAAAATCTTAAGTGAAACTTTAAGGTTATATCATTATCTAAACTTAATATTTAATATACAATGAAAAAGAGAATTAGTTTATACACCTAATATATAAATTATTATATAGAAAAAACAAAAAAATATAAACACAATATTTAGATATAAATAAAAATAGTGTAAATATGATATTTATAAAGAAATATTTTCACAACACAGATATAAATATCTAAATTATTAATTTTAAAATTAATATAAATTTACACTTATAGAAAAAAAAAATACTAAAACACATTTTAATCAAAATATATTTATAATTTTTTTTATTCAATATTAAAATAAATAATATATCTTATTTTTTAAAGATAAGGTATAATATTTATAAATATAATTCATATATTTTTATATAAATATTTAATGAAAAAAATTATTTTTACTCTATTGAAATTCATTAAATAATATTAGGTCACATTTTCTAAAAACATGTCAAATACTCCATTTTCTTGTGAAAAGGATTTAATGTATTTAAAATTTTTAATATCGCAATAAAGTATAGTTAAAAACTTCTTATTATTTTTTATAATGTTTTAGAACACTAAAATATAGATAATTTTTTTTATTATTTATTATGATATTTTAATAAATTGTTGATCATATTTTATAATTATATAATTATAATTAAAATGTTTTAGAAAAAATATGTTGAATTTTTAATGTGTTCAAGCTGGGGTCTGGCCAACAAATTAATAATCAAGGACCGCTTGTCATCGCCTCCAACCATCAACAATCAATAACCGATAACCGAGGATCGATGAGCCTCGAGACTAGGGGGTACATAATGTCAGATCGACCTCTTTATTATTATTATACCCGGAGAGTTCAATTACTACCTAGTGTTTTAGAGGTAACCTCGTGTCTCTTCCCAATTAACTATCACAAGTACGCATAGCAGAGCTATAGTAACGAATGAACGTGTCAATTTTAAGTATTTTTTAAAAAAAAAAAATTATTATTATTTTTATTGTAACTGTCACGTCCAAGCAGGGAAATTAGTTACATCAATGGTTTTCACCCATCCAAAATCATTAATAATGATTTTAAAAAATTGAAAATTATTTTTTTATTTTGCAAAAATTCAATTTAATACAAAATTTATATATAATTTTATAAAAATTTCTGAAATCTTAAAAAAATTGATTTATGTCAATTGCTTTTGACTGGCAATAGATTGCTATATATTCTACTGGAGGTAGATATAATAACTAGAATAGTGAACCTAGTCTACATTACATTAAATGTCTACCATATTGATATTATTATTAACTCTAATGAGTACTTAGACCCCCATTACATTACTACAAGGGATCCTACATTCCAACCCCATTTGAAAACATTGTCTTCAACACTTGTAATTAGCAATGTTACCAACCTTAGAATGAGAACTCTCTAGAGTTTTCATTTTTTTAGAGGCCGCATTTAATGGTTGTTTTTACCTCCATTTTGAAAAGTGGTGTCATCGGTAGCACTGTTTTTGCTTTTAGGATTAAAATTATAATATTTTGCAACCATGACCTGGAATGTTGTAAACAAGAACCTTAAAATTAAACTGCAAATCGAAAAGTTGTGCTAGCAATAGTGCCATTTATTTTTTTAGAGTTAAAATTACAACTTGTTTGAACCTTAAAAGTTGTGCTAGCAATAGTGCCATTTAATCTTTCCTACGCATATACAGAATCACCCATGTATATACCTTTCCAATCATTTGCTATAAAAAAATTTATTATAAACATTATAAAAATATATGTTATAAAATTTTTGTTTAAAATAATATATATAGAGAGAAATTGATAGTTGGGTGCGCTTGTACTTGCGTGACACGAGGTTGATTATGACTGTTATCATTATAATTTTTAGGAGTATTATTGTGGTTTTACGGGCAATACATACAACTTTGCAAAGTTCGAACTATAAACGTCACAAGGAATGTCCTAACAATACACTCTATCACCAACTAATCTACACCTAGACCTCGTTATAAAAACTTTATTATTGCATCTTTTTAAATTTAAATTTTGTCTTTATATGTATTTTTTTTAAACTTTATTATTATATTTTTTAATATATGTTTTTATAAGGTTATTTTTTAATCTTCGACTATATATATGTGTAATCTTTATATGGATGTTTTAGAATGTTTATTTTTTAATTTTTGAAAATCATATATATAATTTTTTTTAAATTGTTCGTACTATTATGTGTATGAACTAAATTATTATTATTATTATTTTTTTAGTGTTTTAGGAAAAAAAAAAAAGTTTTTAGATTTTTTCAATGATTTTTTAAAAATACTTTTAGAGGGAGGATAAAGGTGGAGCAAGGGTAGGTAGGGTGATTTTATTTGTAGTAATATCAGCTCCTTGGGTGACGGTTTAAAAAATGTTGCAATTTTAAGTTTGGAAAAAAAAGGGTGCTACTGCTAACACCTCTTTTCGATTTAGGAGTTGATTTTAAGATTTTGGTTATAATGGTACATGTTGTGAAAGCTAGGTTTCAAACAAGTTATATTTTTTACTCCAAAAAGTCAAAAAAATGCTACTTGTAGTGCCACTTTTTTTAATTGGGAATGATTTTAAGATTTTGGTTGTAACTGTACCGATTGTTAAGGCTATGGTTTCAAACAAGTTGTAGTTTTAATCCCCCGAAAAAAGAAGGGTGTTATTGCTAGCACAAATTTTCGATTTGAGGGTTGACTTTAACGTTTTTGTTACCCACATTATGGGTCACGGTTGCAAAGGGTTCTAACTTGAAACCCAAAAAAGAAAAAAGGTACTACTAACAACACCATTTTTTGTTTCAGGGGTTGATTTTGGTGTTTTTGACACAAAAATATGAGTTATAGGGATAGAGTTATTGTTTTGAGGTCACAATTCTCGTCAAGTTGGTAAATTTGTTATCTATGAAGTACATCTAAAATATAGGGTCTCATCTACAAGTTCTACCCTCCATGGTAAGAATGAAGTCATCTAATGCATGTGTCTATAAGCCTAAGTCCTATGTACAGGTTCCCTCAATGCTGAGAGTGAAGTAGTAAAAAAAGTGTGTCCATAAGCTTAGGTCCCATGTATGGGTGTGCATACTAGCTCGCCACTAATAGAACACAAAATTGATGAATGATTGAGTGATTTTCTCAAGATACTCCCCAAGGTCATATGCATTTAAATATCATTCCAATAAGATACTACGACCATCTAGAAGAAAAATATCGTCCACATAGTTTTCAAAAGGGAACATTGCCACTATAGGAGATTCAAACTGAAAATTGTTAATCAAAACTTTTTCAAGAGCTCCCTTATTAATGTTCACTTCATAAGTATGAAAATCAAAGAGAAGCCACAAATAGTTGTACTCACATAGGTGAAACTATGCAAATAATTCTCTTGAATACTCCTCTTGAATATATCTCCAAATGATATAGATTATTTTCGGCACGAAATGAGAGCGGAGATATAATAAACAAATGCACAGAGATATCGAGGATATCCAATAATATAACATAAATGTATTAGAGATGAAACCATAAACACACAGATACAGTAATACACAATTTTTGATTAATGAGCGAAAATGTACAAAGATTGTAAAAATATAGAATGAAAGACTCGCTAGAATGGTGGCAGTTTATCTCTGAGAAGAGATGTGACGGCTACTCGCATTCGCAAGAAGATGATCGTTACAATGAGGCTCCAAAGGTCTTTTTAAGATAAGTAAAATCCTAAACCGTAACCCCGGAAGATGAAAATCCAAAAGGTTTGCGGGCCCTGATGGGGGTAGTTGATACATCAACTTCTCGGGGGCATAACTTTTGCATACGATCTCTGTTTGGGGCGATCGATACACCGTTGGAAAGGTCTAACTGAGAAGAATGAATTTTGATTGGCACAAGTGCCTTTGGCAATCACTTGGGCCCCAAATCCCCAAAAAATTCATTTAGGGCCTCAAAACGGCCCTAGAAGTTTGGAACCTGAAAAATTGTCAAAACACTGCCAAGATGGAAAACTATTTTTCGAGCCTATGGAATAGGTGGGTGGCCACCGATATCCACCTGGATCACCAAAGTTCCATTCTTCGAATTACTTCACATGCTTCTTGCAATTTTTGTACTCAATTATTTAGAAGCAGTAGTTTTGTAAAGACTATTTCAAGGTTTGCATGATGTTGGTCCATCTTATAAATTTCTTCAACTTTAAGTAACCACTTCTTGTTATGTTTTTTATTCCATAGCAACTTTAAGAAGACTTACAATATAAGGTTCTTCCACATAAGTTGCATATAAACCTCGATATTCCTTAATGGTGGGGGTTAAAATATATATGTTAAATGGATTATTTCATTGTAAGTATGAGAGATAGGGTTTTAAAACACAATTAATTAAAGAAGTTTGCATTCAATGGAATTCCTTTGGGGAACTAAGGGTTTTGAGGTTGCGGTTTTAAAATGGACACAACTTCTTTAATATTGATGAAAATCTCTATTTTAACCCCAATCCGAAAATGGTACAACCATTCTACTTCAAATGGAACTAGCACAACTACAATCTGATTCATAAACAAGGAGATAAATGCACCACAAGAATTTCCCACGAGGGTTTGAAAAACAACTTGAAATGGGTATAAATTCTACAATGATTGTTTGAATCACTATTATGAAGCCAATCCAAAAATGGCACTAGCACTTTACTATTAATGGTATTGGTCCCACTGCAATTTGGTTCATACATAGAGAGTTAATCATGCCTCAAGAAATTCTTGTGAGGGTTTTGAGGCCCCAACTTTAAATGGGTGTAACTTCTCTGATACTTCTCAAAATAACTATTATAACCC
>ML789809.1:834720-848054 GCA_009831015.1 Picea engelmannii
ATCCTAGGGAAAACCCCCAAGTACCTCCCTTCATTTCGAGGATGGTACCCAGGGTAAACCCTACAATCTTCAAGGCCCTATAATCTTCAGGGCATAATGTTGGTCAACAACATGACTTGAAGCCATTACAATAATATAATCATTAAGAGCTCAACATGTCACTTGAGCGAATTGAATCTGGTTGGGGAGGATAACATTCATTCCACACACACACACACACAATAATGAAATATTTTACTTAACATGGACATTGAAATATTTTATTTATGACCAACAAGTAGAAAGCACCTATCGACGAAATAAGAAATTATTTATTTTTGTAATGACCCCATCGTTATGACAACATAAGTGACGTACAACATGTTTTTTTTTTTTGGCGTTAGGAAATTTAAAACATCATAATTAACAACAACATCATTCACATAAATTAATGAAACAATATTAATGCCTTAACATTCAATCTCAACACAATGTCGACGCATCATCACCATGAACCAAGAAACACATAAAGATGTATTAACACATTATTTATCAGCAACCCAACTTCATTGCATTCTACATTTTATAACGACGCATAACAATACAATCTTAAACGTTCAACGCATCTCATAAGGACCATCATCAGATAACACCAAGAAAACATAAGATAACATAATGAATCATAAGGATCATAAATATAATCACATGAATCACACAATATACTACCCACCCAACCTACCTTGCAAGGTTAGGACCTCCAGGACACATAAGAAATACTCAAGCCGAGGTTCCAATTGATTTTAACCATTTTAGGTCTCAAGGTTGGCGACTGTTCTGAGGAACAAGGAGGTGTCTACATCCTGCTAACACAATCAAGTCAAACTGAAAATGTTAAATCGACTACATCAATCCATCAATCCCAATCCACAACTAAACATGGCGCACGATTAATCATTCACATAACATATCATAGACCACATTAAATCCAAGGTGCAAGGTGCAAAGCAATAGCAATTATTTGTGGTGCGAATCCCAATCAAATGTGCAATCATTCGTCAGAATAAATTTTCATTTCTCATAAGAAGACTAATATCTAAAACCATCAACATTACATTAAAATCCAGTGTGCGCAAGGACTTTAATTACTCAACTAGTCATACATCACATTACTGAATTGCGTTCGAGCATTCTATTCAATTAATACATCAATTATACATAAAACATTTAGGTGCATGATAATATAATTAATAATTCAATCATTCATCAACCATGATTAAAGGCACAATAGTAACCATTTTTTAATTCGATCAAGCATCATCAATATTCAAGGCGCAAAGTAATCTAGTTATTGATACATCATACATTATCAATTAATGAAGCAAGGTAATAGTCATTAAATCCATCTACTAACAATTCATAAATTAACTTGGTATATCCGCGCAAGGGTAAACTGATTTATGGACCATCACATGACAATGTGCATAGAGGCGTGAGAGTAATCATTACTTTAATTCAAAGGCGCACGAATTCCAATCGCATGAAGCTCGAGGCACAAGGGGGTCAATAGTTTATTCCATGGGGCAAGGAGCATAAATACATAATAAATCATACGTCAACAATTTTTAAGGGCACAAGAGTGGTCCACTTGTTTTAAAGGCGCAAGGGAAATAATTACTTAATCTACCATATAACCAAAATAATTTAAAGCGCATCGGAATTTTCCACCAAGCTTCCTCTTTTAGCAACAGGATGGGTAAAGGAGCAAGCGATACTTCTAAAATGAGTAAGTCAAGTGCGCAAAACAATAATTAGAGACATGAAGCCTAATTATATGCCTCATCTATTAGGGGCATTTCTAAAAATATGTAATAAATCTAACACTCCTAGACATCAAGGAGAACCTAAGGGAGAAAATCATGTAATATAATTTAACACCCCCTTTTCTTTATGTATCCAAGTGGTTTGATGAATTTATCTTAAAACAAAAAGGAGTTATTCAAACAATAACTGGAAGGATGGTACTAAGGAATTCATTAAAAACCATAATTGATGAGGGCGCTAGTTAACTCAATTTAAAAACAAAAATTATAAAATCATTTATAAAGATGCATATAAAATAGCCTGTCTAAAGTAAAAATTTCTCCAAACTTCAACCCGATTGAGATGATGATCACAAGAGGAGTCTGATTACAAATGCGAGGAACTGAAACCGAATCTCCTCGTGGAGAGAAATTTAAGAGTCGTGCAAGGATTTGGAAATAGATTTGATGGGCATGTTAAAATAAGACGCAGGGTTTGACTGCCCCTCCCACAACAACGAAGAGAAGAGATAAATGCTACAGAAGCATTCCACGTGCAGTGGACGCCCAAAAATCGCAGAGGAGCTAACGAAGCTCAGAAAACTCGGTCGCATGAAGTTAGGCAAAATTAATTTCCCATCACTGATGAATCCCTGAATGAAAGAGAACGCCATGAGCACTCTAGTTATGTGTGGATCAATGCCCCACATAGAGATAAAAAAAAAACTGGCAACACGCAGGGACTAAAACTCCTCTGGAAAAATGCAAGGAAGCTATAATGAAAACGTAGAGGCTTTAAGTGAAGGTGATTGATTAAAAAATCTGCTGCTTCCCAACACCGAAGGATAAAATGGAAGTTTAACTCAAAGATCCACTTGTGTGTTATAACCCTATGTTTCATAGGATTACCTGCTGATTGAAATTTATGCTTCTAAGTTGTATTGTGTTGTAAATAATATTTTATTCTGCAAAATATTTACAAAAGGAAAAGAAAAAGAAAAGAAAAAGAAAAAGAAAAAGAATAAAAAATATAAAAAATGAAAAGAGGGTATAAAAAGATAAAAATCCATGAAATAAATTTGGTTTGCTTCATACTATCTAACCATGATCAAACCCTTTAAATTTTTGTTGATAGGCTGGTGAATAAGCTTGGCCAAATATCTTAGGTTAGAGTAATTATTGACCCAACAGTTTAAATTGGGTCAATGTGTTAGGTAATTAGATTAGGAACTAGGTTAGCATGTTTTATTTCAATAAAAGTTTGCAAAAGGTTGATTAAATGCCTTTTATTTGAGTTAAATTGATGTGTTTTTGACCCCTTGGTGAAAATAAATAAATAAAGGGGAGCTTGCGCTACCCACAATATGTTTTTATCCTAAGTTCCATGGTGATTTGACCTTTTAGCACTTTATGGCTAAAGGGCGCATAGATTTCAGCGATTTATAAAGTCGCGCTCATATGAACGACCACTAGTGGATATCAGACCCCCCAACCTTTCTGCCTTTAACGGTGGGGGGGTCCGGGAGAGCAATTTTCCCAGCGTGGCCCCCCCGCAACGTGTCAGCTCCAGATCTTACCAAACCCCCCCCCCTCTCATTTTCGCTTACCGCCCACCCCCCTCCCTTCCGGGGAAACCACCTAACCACTCATTCGATACCGTCCACCTCACTCTGCCACCATACCCCACTACCCTGTCACACGTCACATCCATATCTACTCGTTGGCCATTAAACACTCTCCAGGTCACACCCATCTACCCGTTGGCCAATCAATGCCATCCCCCATGACCATTACTCATCCAACTCACCACCCACGCCATAACAGACACCCCCTACACCATTTTAACTATCTTTTCTCCATTACCGCACTTTTCACTGATCCAGACACAATCAACACCACCATTTACTATTTTCAAGCTAACCGCTACCAAGTTCACCATCGATAGGCGGCATCAAGCCGGGTAATCACAGACCATACCTTTTTCCATCTTTAGATATCTGATTAATCATGGTGCCCAAATCCAAATCTGCTGAAACAGAAGAAAACTCGCTTCTTCCTCCTCCCGTCGACCTGGATCGCGTCCCCCTGGCCGATAAATATTATCGAATTGCAGAGCCGAAGTGTGAAGTCGATTTCTTCGAATTACACTTCTGGATAAAAGATATTTTCCTAGACGAGAGTGATGAGATCAGACTCTGGGAGTCTAATATGCCATTATATATGTTTCCCCAGACCCATCACTTCCCTGAGTTTTCCCTGAAGTGTCGAGCCCACTACCTTCCTGGACAAAGGGCCATTGTGTCTTCGTCTGGTGAAACTCTGTTCACTATCACCCCTGAAACAATAAACCAGATGATGGAAATACCTAGAACTGATTTTTCCATCCCCTTATCCATTGAAATTTTGACTGAACTCTATCCGAAACTTTCCTTTCCTCAAAGAGCCCAGATATTTGAAATCTTCTTACCAAAAGACACGCAGTTGCCTAAAAAGAACCCTCCCTATCCTTCTTCAATCTTCTTAGTCAAAGGTAACCAAATCATTTCCACCCTATGTTGCCTGCTAGGATATTATTCTGATGAATGGGTGGATGAATCCATTTTGGGTTTTCTATCCATTTTCTCCACAGAAGAAAAAGCTACAACTCAATTTAATTACAGTCAGTTTCTAGTTGACATTATACAAGAACAATTTTTCAAGATTTCCACAGAGGGAATGTTCAGGTACTCTTTAGTACTGGTGTACCTATTGCTCTTCTTCAAATCAAACATATTCTCTTTTTCCTTTTAGAAATTGGATCATAACAGGAACTCTCAACTAGTAACTTCTTGGACTTTACTAGTGAGGAAGAACTCATCTGAATTCAGCTTCAAAAAGTCCATCGATCATTTTTACCATCCAGTGGTGTGCATGATCGGCAGTAGAATGGAACCAAGGATAAATGAGGAGGTCTAGAGAATCCTTCACCTATCATACTTAGCCAAAACAGGGGACTGGTATCTTTACCAGAACCATACCGAAATCAAAGTTTATGGGTGTGAATTACCTCCATGCAAGCTGCCAAAGTACCCTCCTGTCAGAATATTTTCCTTGGAATATATCAGACAGATGATCAATTATGATGATATCCACTTCGTGTCATTCAAGAAGAAGTAGCAGCTCAGGATCAAGAGACAAATTGGTTCTTTCATATGTAACAATAGAGCTGCAGGAGAAGAAGCCAACAATCTCTTAAAAGAAATGAACTTCAGTCTAAGTTTCCCATGGGATTATGACCCCTTTGGCATCATATCGGAAACTAGGCTCAAACAAAAGACTTCTCCTTAGGCTCATGTGCCAAAACCAGAGGTAGAAAAGTTCATGAATCAGACAGATTAGCAGGAAAATACTTTGTTGGAGATAGAAGAGCAACCTTCACCTGCCAACATTTCACATACCAGCACTCCTTAGGTGAAAACAAAAAAAATATCTAGGAAAGAGGTTTCACCTTTAGTCACAGAAGTTTCAGCTGAATACTTCCAAGTTTATAGGAAGAGGACCAAGACTAGTCACAACCCAGAAAGGATCAGAGAAGAAGAAACACAGTCCACTATAGTTATGGAGGGACCACATTCATCTGTATTCTCAGGAAGCCAGCACATAATGTCTACATCCTCATCCAAAAAGAAAACAGACACCACACTGTAATCTGAATCCTCTCAAGAGCCAACAGGATCAAACATTTTTGACAAATACAAAAAGATCAAGCAGAAGAATGAACTTCTAAACAGTAGCACATATGCCCAATTTTGGAAGTAGACATCCACAACTCAACACAGATTACTGTATGCCTTTGACACAGAGAAGGGAAGGATGCACATGGCATTCTTACAGGCAAAGGTTCCTCATCCCAAGGCAACTTCTAATTAGAAGAAAACATCATTTGATTTTTATGTGAAAGAGGTGCATCCAACAGATCAAATGGACATGCATAGGAAAACAAGGGAGATGCTCTTCTCCACCTTGACAAATACATCATTGACTACTGCAAAATTGCAGGTGTCTCTAAATAATTTCCAATCCCAGTTAAAGCTGGAAAAGATATCCTCTCTGGCCAAGGATAATAAAATAAAATCCCTAGAGGAGCTGGTACTGAAGATCGGTTATGATCCATTGAATGTCAAGGCAAATGAAGAACTATTGAAGAAGGAAAATGCTGACATAACATCTCTAAGAAAACAACTAAAAATTCCAGCCACCGAATATTCACAAGCAAAGGAAATGGCTGAGAGTGAAGGACAGAAGGAGGAGATGTTGAAACTGATGATGGAGCAGAATGCATAGATAAAGGAGATGGAACCTAAGCTAGATAAGTTGGTTAAAGAGAAAGAACAGAGTGTGCAAATGGATTTTATCCCACTGGAGGCTTCCTCTCACATGATTTAGTACAACAACAACAACCACAACAACATAGATTCCATCAGTCATTCCAGTAAAAGTTCCAGATTCTTCTGAGAAGTTGGTAAATTCAATGGAGGACATGACCTTGCAAGGGGAAGAAATCAAAATATTTCAAGAAGAGGTAAAAAACCTCCAGAAGATGAAATCCATGTTCCAGGCCAGCTATAATACAGAGATGCATAAATCACAAAGAATCAACCAAGAGATACATAAGCTACAAAAGGAGACTGTCATGGCCAAGACATTGTTCGAAGATAAGGAAAACATCCAGATGGACATCAGCAAGTAAATGGCAGAGATATGGCCATTCATACAAATTGTTTTTGAATAGCATGAACTGGTACAAAAGGCCAGGCAAGCAATTGAAAAGATAAGGGAAGAATTGGGAGAGAGGCCTACAGAGGCCACTGAACTCATCAAGTTCTTAAAATCCAAGACCAAATAGGAGTTAGAGGCATTGGAAATTGAAGACAAGATAGAGACCATCCTTGAGGTCAAGAAGGTTTTGACCAAGAAAGGATTGATGTTGCAACTAGAGGAGAAATCTCAGACGATGGACATTGGGGTGCAGAGATTTTTTAGCAAGGTCGACACATTGCACAATAAAGGGCTTCTAGGACTACTAGTGATAAATGATAAGCTCATCACTCTATCAGACTACAAGAATAAGGTCATCATAGTCACAAAGATGGTTCTAAATTTGTAGGCATACAAGGGAGAATTACTAGCAAGGCTTTCTTAGAAACTTTACACTTGGACCTGAGCATCCAACATGAGATAAAATACATTTTCATCACAAAGCCTACTTTTTCCAAGTACACTGAGATGGACGAAACATACAGAAAGTTACTCAAGGTTTCCATCCCTAGTCAAAAGAGGTGGGAAGCCCTATGTTATTTACTTGAGTAAAGGTGATGTGGATTTTTGAGTTAGCATGAGGAATACAGTCAAGTCAAAGTGATGAATCACCAACTACTTCCCCCAAAATAAACACCAAGGATTCGAACAGATCATCAACATTCTTATTATTTTGTAATCCGTAATCTAGTTAGTTATATTTTTCCTCCACAATATCCTAGTCATTAATGAAAGGATCAGATGTAACTGTTGTATAAATACTTCTCACTTTGAAGTATTGAGGGTTGATTTTTGTGCCCAAGGAGTTATCTGTGTAATCTTTTCAAAAGGATTGACCAGTAATAAAAAGGCTAATTTCACAGGATTCTTGTGTTTGAACGTTGGTGATGTTTATCTTTCTCTGTTAAATGTTTACCTTTCTCAGTAATCATTATGTTTTCAGTTTCTAATCATTAAAATAAAGTTAATGAACAAAATTTGTTTCGTGCACTCTGTTTCTGGTCTTTTAACGATCTACATGTTATTCATATGATATTAAGTAAAGAAGTTCTTAACTGCTTCTTTGCTTGGTTGATTTTCTCACATGTTCTATCTTTTTCATCCCATTTAATTCTAATAGATCCAACGTTTTCACTATCTCGACTTGTGAAGGAACCTTATAAAAACTGTATCTGATTCTAATCTTTAATACAGACCCCATAGCCCAATGGAATTTTAATGCAATTCTTCAACCAATATTATAAACAAACAAACAAACTCAGATTATTTTAACTAGCCTAATATCTAAAACTTAAACAACTCTAAATCATACAGAGAGATCCCTCTCTGAAACTGGAAGGGATAGATCCCAGTTTCAAAAGTGGTTTTGGTAAGTTACCTCTATCATTTTCTTCTGCCCTTGAAAACCTCTGGGAATTACAAAGCGCTAACATAGTGGTGACCATACAGGGGAACTGAACAATTTTTCCATCTTTACGATTTCTCTTCCCTAGATAAAGAAAACTTTATTTATGAACAATCAAATATCTAAATTTCAAGAGATAAATGTTCAGAGGTTGTTGAAATTTGTACATATTAATTTAGATTTCTTAAAGTTTAAATTTCCGTCTCCAAAAAGAATTCACACTAGATATCACCCTGATCCAGAACCTGTAAAGATAGTAGATAACCCCGAAAAATTAATCAGAAAAAAGAATCATCGTCGAAGGTCAAGGGAGTAGCAGTCCTCTTCTTAGGGCCACTTCTCTTCTAGAGAAGCTTTTCACAATCCAGGACATCAAGTATGATCTATCTTTTGAACATAGCCTTTTTAGAACCAAATCTGATAGCTTTGTGGACGAAATAATACTAGATCAAACCATCCTCCAACCTAAAATCCCTGAAAGACTCTCTCCTAGAATAGATTTTGATCAACAAATACTTCAAGAGTTTGAGAAACTACAAGATCTAGCATCAAGCCTCAACCAAACTTTGTATAAATCCCATTTTCAACAGTCTGTTGAGATTTTTGTCATTTCTATTGTTGCAGCTTCTGTCAATCCTCAAGCATCTCAATCTATACCTCCTAGCCCTGCTTCCTCCATATCTCTTGTCACTTCTCCACCAATCATACAAGTTGTCATCCAGCCTCCTCCACCAATCATGGCAGCAAGATACACTCCCATGGTGCTAGCTGCTCGTTTACATAACATGCCACATGACTATCAAATCAGGATTCCTCAGTTTGATGGTATTGGAGCCTTTAATGCACAACAAGACGTTGTTGAGGAAAAGATATGAAATGATCTTACTCAAGCATTTTCAGATTCTGCTTGGCTAAATAAAAATAGGCGGGAATGTCACCCTATGTTTATATCCATCAAAAATAAAATCCTAACTCACAAGTGTTGATTACAAGTGCTTAGGCTAGTCTTTTTTACAATTAAAAGATTGCTGGAAAATTGATTTTAATATGATTTTATGAATATAATAGTTGCTGAAATAAATGTAGAGACAGAAGTAAAGACACCAAGATGATAATCAAGACAGATGAGACATAAAGCAATCCTTTATTTCATTCCAATTCACCAAAGAGTCATTATTTTTACAAAATTTCATGCAGAAATTTTGGACCAAAGTCAAACTTAGACATCCCCGATGGAACATACAAAAGGGCGTCTGACAAAAAATAAAAAACCGAAATCTAAAAGATAGATCATCTTGCCATAGATTGTTGCCCACTCGACTCTGCACAATATCCTTTGTCAGTCATGAAAACTAATTCACAAACAGACAAGTCTACACAAACTATCAAAGATAGATCAACACCTCTGAAAAACAAGTGTCTGAATGATGCAATTCAACCCTGAATCTTGTTGTCTACAATAAGACCATGCTATCATAAAAAATAATTAGGCCTGTGATGAATTAAGGAATGAATGAAATCTGAACTATCTCAACATAACCTCAAAGAGCAAACCTCGGTATGCTTCTCCTTCTATCCTCCACTTGTCCATCCCTTTCATTTTTCCTTTAAGCAGATTAAAATTGGTTGAAGTAGTTGAAGCACCTCATTAGTTAAGTTAATTAAAAGACTCAACCAAATTTTTAGTTAGGGGGGGAAATAATAATCATAATAAGGGTTATAAATAAATAATAACTAGTAGGTGGGACCCCTTGTGACTCCCTTTAGCTCTTTAACAATCATAACATACTAGTTAATTAAGAAAAACACCCCTCCTTGTGACTCCCATCATCACATTTATATTTGACAATTTATCTTATTGACATTTGAAGTTATTTTCAAAAATATATTACCAATATATCCAAAAATCTTGTTGTCTACAAATCTGAAGTCAATTGTTCTCAACAATAGATAATTAAATAAAACTTAAAATCCATATTTCCCAGTCTGTGATGCAATCTTTCCTTTGTTACTACTATCATATTTTAAACTCTATGAATTTGTCTTAGGTTGTGTGGAGCCTTTAGGCCTAATCTCGTTGATCACATGAGGGAAATCATTCCTCCAATGCATGTGGGAGGACACAGATTTATCAGAATTATTTGAAGATGCGGAAGGAGAAGTAGCGACTATTCCTTCGACAAGGGCATAGTGGGCCTCAGTTTTCAGCCTTTTATTTGAATAACTCATTCTTGTATGCATAATCGATTAGAAGATAGTTCCTTTAACAACCATACATGGAAACTCCTTTAAAATATGAAATAGACTTTGGCTCAACAAAATATCATACCCATACAATCCAATCGATACAATTTGTTTAACTGTTGTCATTGAGCAGGGGGGAAACAAAAGGTCCTGGGATATGCAAGGGGTTTGTATTGAGCGGAAAATAATAAAATGAGGGGGAAAGAAACATGGTTACTGCTCAAAGACAACAACAATCAACTGTAACACAAATCAAAGAAAATATCACTGTAATCCAATCAAGAAACTGCGACTTCAAACTGCTTCAATACATAAATCTTCTTGACTATAATTAAATTTTAGAACAGGGAGTGAAGAATCAATGTGGCAAGGCGAGGGGGTTGTAATTAGCGGAAAGCGAAATAATGTTAGGGAAGAGAGAGGGTATTGTTCATAAAATTAATTAAGTAATCCATAAAATCATTCCATATCAATGTAAAAGATCCAACACCAACCAAAACGATCACCATGACAAAAGAACAACTACTTTGTAAAATTTAAACAATTATGTGCATTAACTTTCTCATTGTTCACAGTCAATCGGTAACATAGTGTCCTCAAAACAAGATAGTATGCATTCCACAACAACCTGTAGAGGAGCTATGTTCTTCTCATTTATCTATTTAATGTTTTAAAACAATTCTCAAATGAATACACAGTCAATTATTTCCACTATGTTCAACGCCAACTCATCAACCACTGCCCACGAAAGATTTCAATCATCAAATACATACACAAAAATTGTGCCCGATCTCATCCTCTAATTTATTTAATAATTAGAATGTAATGAAATTATACTGTCACAGATCATATGTTTATCTCTGCTAGGAAACATGGTATTCATCAATACACATAACGAACAACCAACTACAACCATCAATATTTTAAATGCAAATACCTCGACTTGTCATTTAAATTCTCAGACAACCATCACCATTCAACACGTACTATGTTGTGGAATACCCAAACATTCGAAAAAAATGCAAGAGTACTTTTGTGACTGTACAGGTCCAACTACTCTAAATCTAAACAATTGTTGGCACTTGGGCAGACCCAGGGTTCAACGCTACAAGAGAGCACCAACAAAACCCTAACTACCAGCCCTATCGGCAAAACCTACGAAGCAGATGAAGTCTCACCCTAGGTAGAGGCAGGGGTGGTTGCAAGACTCAGGTGTCTGCATCCTTAGCTGGGACACAGATCTGTGATTATATTGTTTACAGAGAACTTAGCACCGATAGATTATCAATATTCAACCATTACTCTACTTCGCAGATAGCACAGAGCATCGCATCATTCACTTATATCTAAGGTATTTCAACACTTAGCAACAGTAAACAGATCAGATCCAGTAGATCAATACTAAGCATCTTCATACATGTCATATCTAGCATTCACACACCTCTAAGAAGCACAAAGCATAAGTAGATCTATCTAAATATATCAAAGCACTTGGTAAAAGAAGGGAAAGACACATCAAGTCGAAGCACAAAGCATAACACACAGATTTATGTGGTTCACCCCCACCTTGGGGCTACGTCCACCAACTATTCTTCTTTATTAGCATCTTCAGTCTATTACAGCACAGGGCCACCAAAAACCTTCTTCGCATAGGACAGAAGATCTGTGCAAATCGCTAGATCCTTCTTCCTTGTGCTACAACACAAATCCTTCCACAACTCCTTACAACAACTTGCACTTAGCTTTGCAAGCCTCTTACAATCATGCACAAATCTCTTACAAAATCTATTAGCACTTAGCTTACATCACATACATTTCTGCGTATTCTGATAGATGCCTAGATATCTATTTATACATTATAAAAGTGGGCCTAAGCGTGGGTAAACCCACGAGCCGACATCCCTTCCCCATTACATATTCCAAAAAACCCAAAAGTGGGTCGATATTCCGCAATCTCCGCTTCGTCTGATGCTCCATCTTCGACAGGCTGTCGAAGTCCCAAAAATGGTCAAACATGACCAAGTATCTCCCAAAACTTGGTCAAGGGACAACATGCCTCCAACACTCACCTGTGACTCATCTTGAGTCACTCTGGTCTGGGCAATTCAGCCTCGAATGCCTCGAGCTGCTTCGACTTGTTGTTGATCTATGACCTCTTTCTCAGCAAACTCCTAGATGAGTGCGTCATTGACAAGTCCCTCTAGGTGTTTTTCTGCTGCACTCACAACTTGTTCTAGCTCTGCTCCTCGACTTTCAACCTCTGTGAACAACTAACATGCCTTATCTTACACCAGTTGAAGTCGTTGAGTCACGTCCATCACTTTTCTCTGGATCGTATGGATCTGTTGTTGGGCCGTGCGCTACTCATGAGATCTCTTCATTCTTTCTATGGGTGATAGGGCCTTCAGCTGCGTCTGTAGCTTTTCAACTTCATACTTCACCTCCTGGAGCTATGACTCCAATTTATATAGCTCTGGGTTCTCTGTGAGGTTCTCATATGTCTAGGCATTGCGGCTACTCAACTGCTTGCACTCCAAGGAAAGTGATGCAGTAGAAAAAACCGCGACCTCGCCCCCCCGTCGAGCTCTCCCGCTCACAGGATCGTTCCTTCTCTTCCTCTCGGGCCGAAGAGCTCCAGGCTCTTCTATTCCCCTATCGGGGAATATACACCCACAATTTTCCTTCTCTCGAGCGATCCCCCTTCCTTAACTTCTCGGAGGATCGGAACTCGCGGCTTCGCAATTTCAAGGGTCAGCGGTCGGGTGTGGATCTTACGAGTCCACGAGCGTCGATATGAATAAATGTTGACCTCACCCTTCTCCTATCGCGACTTATCCTATCGCGACCTCGCATCTCGCTACACCAAGCACTTGATTTTCCAACTCTCGACACCCGATGTGTCAAAGTGCCTGTGCGCACGTGAGTTGACTTCCAATGATCCTTTATCTCACCAAGACTTCAGCCTTCGCGAGATCGCAAATCCTAACGCCAATATCTCAGGACTTCTCGCGGTGAGATCCCGAGGCTTCGTGCCACCTGTACTCCACTCGCCGCTTCGCTTTGGCCCACATTGTCCTCCAGCTGTCGAGATATCGCTTCTCGCAATCTCG
>ML789809.1:891389-929283 GCA_009831015.1 Picea engelmannii
AGGATTTTGGGGAGGAAATATCTCTCAAGGATTTTAAAGAGGAAATATTTCAACCATCCATGAGATCCTCCACCTCCCCTAAAAAATAGGAAACCAAATGTGAGATGGATTCGCACACTTAATTACTTTCTTTTTCATGAATATTAATAATAATTCATGTGCACTTGATTCTCACACTTGATCAATTTCTTTTCCATGAATATTAATAATAATTCACGTGTACTTGGTATTTTGGCCTTCATGTAATATATCCCTCCTCCACATTGACTAGGGATTGTGACATAGGTTATTCCATGGTGTCAAGGTGTATGAGACACTTATGTGACACTTTACGACACTTAGGGTGAAGTACCTAGGTGTGCAAATTTTATATGTAACAGAATGCCCCCTAAAGTATGAGGTCAGAAGAGAGAATGATGGTCGAAACACTTTACAAATATTTAAAGCAAGGGTGTGGACTCAAAGAACCTGGTAGAAGCTGCAAACAAACATCCAACAAATATTATGACATGTTTCAAACCCAAGGCAGACATACCTATGCTTGGGTGATAAAGACTTGCAAGATATGGCCGCCATAAAATACACTGTGGATCCATAATTATATTGATAAAATGTATAGCCACATAGGATACAGTGTGGATCTATACTCCTATGATCTGAAATGATTGTAGCCATGAAGAATACATAGTGGATCTATGAGATGACAAGACATAGCCACGACCAATACAAAGTGGATCTATCTGACAATATATGTGTCATTGTTCAAGAGAAACTCCGTCACAACCTAGGCAAAGTACATATCAAAGTGATCACTCAACCCAGGGTCTTCTTACTAATCCCGATGTAGTACGAATCTAACCATGTGAATATATGTCCTGATGTCGAACATGGCAGAAACCACTTGATTACCGGTCAATGATGTAAACCATTAACAAGCGTGAGGGAGGTCACCATTGATGTCAGTGATTCCCAAGGTACTCTAGTACATTCCAACAAATGTGAATAGATGAGATGAAATCGAACATCCATGGAATCATTCGATCAAAGGTCAATGATGTAAACCCACTGTTGAACATGAGGAGGCCTACCATTGAGGCATGCAGGTCCCAAAGTACTAATTGGTTTCTAAGTCTAGTTCATGGATAATGTGTTGAAGTTGACAGGAATAGACTCGTCGAAGGAGGGCCTTGATGTATCCCCCATCAACGACGTGAAACAGACATAAAGATGTAATTGGTAGATCAAATGAGCATGGACTAAAAAGGGTATTGAAACAAGATATTTGTGACGGTTGAATCTCGAGGTAGATACTTCCCTTGAACACTGAGGCAAGATAGTAGAAACATGACATGGACCAAAACTTGATGATGCAGTGGATGCTATGACTTATGTCAGGTGACCCAAAGGAGTAAGAAAAACTTAGAGGATTGGTTCAGTGCATAGGTTTAGTGGATTAAGATGTGCGCAAAGACAAAGTGTCGTGTTCAAAGGTGACTCTAAGAGTTACTGGTAATGTTCTCAAAAACTGCTTGGCTTGCTTCTTTCAATTTTTTCCCCCATCTAGATAAATGAGTACCTCTTTTTAATTTAACGAGCTTGAGGAGGGTAACACATCCTCGATATAACTCACCTTCGGTAAGTTCCTCTTCCTTTGTTTAATGAACTGGAAGAAGTAAGGGTTCGGTCTCGTATGGGCCTGTCGATGTTTGTTTAATGAGTCCAAAGATAGAAAACTCGAAGTTTTTTCATGATTATAGAGTCTGGAAAAACACTTAAAAAAGAACTCTCTCATTTCCTTTTTCGTAAAGTAGTCTGATGAGACTGAAAAAGAGATAAACTATCACTCAACAGATATTTTCTTCAAATATTTTAACGAGCGTGAGGAGGACAAGGTCGCTCGGCAATCTTTTCATGTTTAGAGAGTCTGAAAAGAACTTAAAGACAACTCCAATGTTGTCCTTTTTCATAATGTTAGTCTCGCGAGGCCGAAAAAGAGATACATTATCACTCGAAAGACGCCCTTTCAAACCTTTTTACGAGTGGGAAAGGAAGCAAGATCACTTGGCAATCATTTCATGTTTAGAGAGTCTAAAAAGAGCTTAAAGGAGACTCTAGGGGGTTCCTTTTTCGTGTATCCATACAGGTTCGAAAAAGAGATAAAAGTTTACCCGGATGCATTCTCATGTATTTACGAGCATGAGAAATAACAAAGACTAAGCTCGGTATGCCCCTAGCTTGAAATCTAGTGGATTAACTCCAGAATGATCATCAAAGGCTGGAGACATACCCTCCAAGATTTAATTCATTCACCGACTTTGAGGTTGTCACCAATTTCTCTAGTAGGTGAGAGAAAAGAAAAGGGTGGATGAAAAAAAGGTTCAAGAGAGGTGACCCATTCATTTTTTAATGATCTTGACAAAGGAAAATAACTATGCTCAGGGCCTCTGTTTCATTTTTTAACGAGCTTGCCACAGAGAAGAGAAACTATGCTCATAAACTCGGCTTGATAATGGCTTCCAAGAGAATAACGCTCTGGAAGGATACCATGTCAAGGGACAAAAATCGGTCATGGCTTCCAAGAGATCTTTGCTGGATGGAAGATAATCACTCTGGAAGGAACACATGTTGAGGGTCACGATAGGGGTAAGGAGATCAGGCTCCAATAGCCCTACCGAAGAAATCACCATGTCAACTATTGGATCCAAATCATCGGAAGTCGAAGGCATTGGAGACAATAGAAAATAAACATCAGGAGGGGAGATAGACTATATATCTGCCTGAATTTCTTCATGAGGGGGAAGAAAAATGGATCGGTGACGATTATTATCCCGAGGTAACTGGTCAATGCGAATCATTTCCGAAATATATTCATCAGAAGGAAAAATTGGGGAAATGTAGTCGATCGCATATGACAAGGAACTCAACCGTTATTTCATTGAGGACCCGTTAGGTGCCAATAGATGTTGGTCATCCGATGAGGGAGAAATGGATTGGATAGAAATTTATGATGTTTCGGCCAGACTAAGTGGCATGGTGTTACCTAGTACATTGATTTCCAATCGATTAGGTACAATCCAAGGGTTAGATGATTCCAAAGATTGATAAGCTACGGTCGAAATCATATCGACAGTGGAAATATGATGTGTAGTCGGTGGAAGTGGTGTAGGGAAGGTACCCATGAGGCTATAATCTTTTAGTAAGCCAACACCAACACTTTCATAAGTGATCTTGCGGTCTCCCAAGAAAGGAATATTGTTGGTAGCGGGAGTGTGAGCATCGGTCGTGCAGAAATCCAACTGATCAACAGTGACAATTTTTCTCTGATGAGGAAATTGGACACATTGAAAAACTGACAAGGCAACAACAATCATAGCATAAAAACAACTTCTTCCAAGTAACAAGTTGTAATCGAGGGGATCATCGGCCACCTCGACATTAACAGTAACAGTTTTTCCACCCAATTGGATGGGCACGGACTGTAAAATCCCATGGGGATGAAAACCTCACCCATCGAAGGCGCATAACATCGTTGGGTATTTGTTAAGTGTAGGTGATTTTAAACCTTTCCAACATGCTAAAGACATGACACAAGTTTAGGCTCCCTCTTCCAGAATAGTTTGGTGGATTTGTTGATTGTGAACAACAACATCAACTCGAAAAGCAAGTTGGTGGGAGAGTCGAGACGCATAATTTTCCAGGTTAAACATGATATGGTTGGACGACTCAGGATCAACAGTGCTAATAGCATCCAAGAGTGTTCTACGTTGACTGGGGCAGTGTTGTATAACTTCTAACACAGACATAGCACACGGTGCTTGAGCCAAATCTTCAACAATGTTGTAGTTTTAGGCGGCACGTGAGCTAGGATTAAATGTATCTTTGCGGATAGTGCTCTTAGGAGGGCGTAAGATAGAGTCGAACGTGGGTTTCTCAATCTAAAGTGGTCCAGATGGAGGATTAACTGATGGAAGACTAACAGAGGAAAGTGATGGATCCGATAAAGTACCGGTACCATTAGTGTATTTTCCTTAATCCCATTAAACATATAAATATATGCACTCGACGAGGCCTCATCATGAGGATGGATAGAACTGCCCCCAGGAGAGGGGGTTTGAGCAACCATGGATTGCTGCTGTGGAAAAGGCTGAGTAAGCACAACAGGTTGTGACTTTCCTTGGAAAATTTTGGCCACTTCATTACGAAGTGGATAGTCTCGAGTGTAGTGATCGTCACCACAAATGATACACGGGAATTTCAGTTTCTGTTGTGTTTTATTTTCAGTAGCAGGTGTTTGAGCTTGATTTTTTGGTTGTTCATTGTTATTTTTTGATTTATTATTGGTCTTCTTCTTACCTTTGGATTGTTGTGAAGGGGCAGATTGAACTGCATTCACCTTAGAGATCTGAGTTTGGGGGGAGGTAGAGGAGAGTGTGAGCGATTGGGAATTATATTGAGTGTTGACGGAACCAATAACGCCATCCACATGAGATGATGATGATGGCTTAGATGGATCGTTATTAGCTCGAGCAACATTCAAAAGAAAATCATACAAAGTAATAGATTGTGAATAAACCAAATCTAAGTATTGAGCCTGAGCAATGGCTTGTTCCTCTGTGACCACGCCACCCATAGCAACATCGCGAGCTATCGGGGGTAAAAGTGATTTAGTAAACCATTTCACCAATAATATGTCAGGAATGATTACCTTGATCATCCTTCGTCGTCGCCTCCACTCATGAATATGGTAAGAGATATGCACAGATTCAGTTTGACGAAGAGAGGTCAAGAGTTTAGTACCCGTTTCATAGCGAATAGGTAGTTGAAATTGCGTGAGGAAAGACATGGCAAGGGAATTGAAATTATGAAAAGAAGCACGTGGTAGTTCAATATACCACTTTGTTTCCGAGCCTGTAAGTGTTCACTGGAAAAGACGCAAATGTACAGAATCATCCATGAGGGAGTTTGATGAACACCACAAATGGAAAGTCATCACATGGTTGTTTGGATCTTCGCCATATTTTCCATCAAATTTCGGAATATCAGAAGGAAGTTTAGCTAGAATGACTGGCCAAATCAGTGAATGAAAAATAGGATCATTAGTTAACCGAGACAAGTCTAGGAGATCCAGAGTCATAAGGAAAGGTAATTGTCGGTTAATCTGCAGATGATACTAGTGTAGCATAGGAACACCAGTAGGACCATAAACTAGGTTAGGTGGATAGTTGTAACCGGTAGGTCCTCCGACATACGATGGTTGTTGGCCAGGATAAGCAGGATTCGATGATGGATGAGAAACATTTGCATAACCCGGTGGGTTCTGAGCATTATAGGCCGGGTTATTTTCTTGCCCATAAGGAGGATAAACATTTTTCCCTTCAAGGTGGTGAGGAGTAGATCCCGAAGGCGGATACACATTAGACCCATGAGGAGGATAAGGCTGTTGCCCCAGAGAACTCCAGGTGGTGTTTGGGATGCCGCCCGGATAAGGTTGTTCGTAAGATGTTCTGGAAGGAACAGGATTTTATACTCCTCCTAGTGGGTTATGAGACGATTGTCCCCCAACGTGGGGTTGAATAGAAGTGCCTCATGAAGAGACTCCCCTAGATTGTGAAGGGTGTCCAACAAACGAAAGTTTCCCCCCTTCTAGCGGTGGATTAACGACCGGGGTATGCCTGGAAAATGGAGGTTGCCCTGCAGGAGGAGCATGAAAAGGGGGTTGTCCCCTGGGAGGGGTAGGCCCACCATAGAATGGTAGTCCTCCAAGAGGGAAAGGTTCGTTAGATGGTGTTTTCCCTCCAACCGGTTGTGTTTGGCTAATAGGGGTCTCCATTATCGGCTGAAAATATGTCCCAATAGGATCGTGTGGAACATGTGGAGGTGTAGAATAAAATCTTGTAGAAACAGGGGTAGGGATTGAAGTGCTTTGGAGATGAGCAGAGGGGATGAGTCCAACAGTGGGATGGACTTGTGTTGACGTAACAATAGGGTTAATGACATGATCGACTAGGTGACTCATGGTTTGACCGGACGATCCTGTTTCACCAGGAGGGTCATGAGGATAAAAGGGTTGTCGAAAGGATTCAAAATGTTCATAGAGATCGTGTCTCGATGAATTCCTCCATACAGAACGAGCAGGTGTTGGATTGGTATCTACTGCGGTGCTAGGACGAATAGGAGTCCTATACTCATCACCAAAGATTGGTTATGTGGATCCCATATATGTTTCGGTAAAAGTTCTCTCCGGTAATCATGGGACCTCTTTGTCTATGACGTTCCCAAGGGAGTCTAAACAAAGCAAAAGTGGTTCGAGAGGGGTTACCTACACAGATGTAGTGTGAGGAGTGGGATTTTCAACCATAACCAAAGCGACTTCTGAGTAATCTAATGGAGGAGTAATAACACTTCCAACGTCAGATTGATTTTCTACCTCTCTACGGTAGTTGTCTTCTGGAGGGTGAGGAGGTAAGGGTTGATAGCCTTCCAGAGGCAGCCCTTGCACCCTACGTGATTGGTGAAGACCTTTATCATCTATAGGCTCAATTTTGGAGAATAATAGAACACACTGAAAATCTAGGGCCAACTAACAAAAAGAAACAACATATTCTAAAAAAAAATCTAGGAATCAACCAAGAAAACAAAACTTCTCTCGATGATCGTACTAGTTGGTGATGAAATCCAACATCGCATGATCAAGTCAAGAAGGGGCTAGGATATGGTGAAATAGTTACAAAGGTGACCTGCTTAACGGACTTTCACCTTGGTGCAAGCTTCCACACAGTAATTGTGGATTTACCCTCCAAGGAGCCCGAGTGATTTTGACCAATGTTTGTTCCAGGTACAGTGAGACTTCCCTTCACCGTCACCTTGTGTAAGTACCTAAATATTATGGAAACTAAAGACACCAATTCGTAGTGAGTCCCTGGGCGGGTATAATTGACAGTCTGATCCGAAACGTATGGGTAGGATAACAAGTCTGAAATCAACATAAGAGGCTCCCACACATAATCGTGGGTATACCTTCAAGTGACCCCCAATATATGATCCGACCACTACAAATAGTTGAACCACGGAGGGATAATCTCTGTAATTCGCCCGAATGCGACCTCGTGCGTAACCCCTATGTGAGAGGGGGATCCCAGAAAACTGATACGACAGTTGGATTTGACTCTCCCTAGCTCAGGATGCTAATGTTTGTTTTGAAAACTTTGGAGAGTTGTACTCACAACCTAATCCAAAGTGCTAATCCTAGTCTAATGTTGGTGGAAGATCCTAAAAATAAAAAATGTTCTAGATAATTTTTAATTATCATTCATTTTACAGTTGTTCTTTACTCAAAGGGTGTATGAAAGTAAAATAGATGGAATGATGACTCAATTCCCAAAAATGCATAAAAGATGATAAGCAATCGTTTCTTTTCAATGAATGCATATTTAAGGGAGAGAGAAAGAGTTGTTTTCACTATCAAACACTAATATGGAATGTCCTCAATCAATTTGTTCTCAATCAAATCCAATGTAATGCTAAAACATTTCAGAAATGCCTTCTAATATGCAAAACAATCACTAAGATGTATCTTTGTTGTTTGTATGCGAATGATGATTAATTCAATGCAAAACTTGTCATGCCAACTACCCTTTCAGATCAAGGAGATTCGGACAAGCATAAGCAGATTTCACACAAACAACACACCCTCTTTATATGATTGAAACAAGAAGCAAAAAGAAAACAAAAGATAACAAAGAAAACAAAAAATTCACACAAAATAAATATGCTTAAGAAAAAATGACCTCAAAGAACCAAATGAGATGATTCACATATTTTTGATGCCCTTCACCGGAGTTCACGCTCAGTCAGATAAGAGAGAAGAAAGCAGTGGATTGATTCCAAGTTCTAAAGAGTAGAAAAAATCAAAATAAGGAAGAAGGTCACAAAATCTGAACAACAAAGTGCTTATTTCTCAGAAAGCAGAGTGTCAAAGGTCAATAGGAAGAAGTATTGAAGCACAGAGAAGCTGAGCAAGGGGAAAAACAGAGACTGGACTTCAGAAAAGACAATCCTGGAAGGTTTTTTTGTAGAGGAAAAGGTGGCGCTCTAGTGTAAGGGCCACCAGAGCGTTATAACTCTTTGTTCAAAGCCAACAGGGAGCGCCAATGATTTGCTAACATAGGTTGGGGATCGTTGGTGTCTTAAAACCCAGAAAATTGTCAAAAAAACCAAAAACTCAGACAATCTTTGTCAATCACAATGAATCTGATGGAATAAGGATTCAATCAACATATTCAATCAGACATATAGGGTGATTAAGGTCTAAAAAGAACAAAGGGTAAGACAAGGTCTGTGGGGAAAACCAAAACTTAAAGTTTCAATTCGCTCCCCAGTGGAGTCGCCAATTTCTGTTGTAGGAAAATCTCCCTGCGGATAGGTAGATTTCCTCTTGAGAGATAGAATCTTAACTCTAAGACAGAAGGTGCTTAACATGGACACTGACTTCCTTTTAGATCTAATCAAGCTAATGAACAAAAGAGAAGGAGGAAAGCATGTACCTTATGAACGTCGTTTGTCCCTGCAAAGTCCAGGATGTGCTTCGATCTTGAGCTCCTTGGTAGGTCCTGTGAGACAAATAAAAGTACAAAAGACTTCCTACTCTACTTAGATTAGCTAAAACGTAGATCCATCTACTGTAGACAAAATTATATGGAACAAGTACAAGTTTGAAGGAAACACGCCAAGCATTGATTATATTGATGAGAACAACATGTCACTGACAACCATGGATGTAGTGCAACAACTTCACCAAGCTCTCCTTGTCCAAACCTTTGCTTAAACAGTCCACAAACATAATGTTGATGCTCCAAATGACATCTTCCTCATGAGATCATAAGTTAGATGCTTCACAATTCTTTCCATCTCCCCTTCCTCCATGGAAATCCCTCATTATATAGGATTTGGAGGCTTAACCACCATGGAGAGGATCTCTCATAAGATCCACTAAGAAAGGGATCTCTGAGATATTTAGGGAGAAAATATCTCTTAAGGATTTTGGGGAGGAAATATCTCTCAAGGATTTTAAAGAGGAAATATTTCAACCATCCATGAGATCCTCCACCTTCCCTAAAAAATAGGAAACCAAATGTGAGATGGATTCTCACACTTAATTGCTTTCTTTTTCATGAATATTAATAATAATTCATGTGCACTTGATTCTCACACTTAATCAATTTCTTTTCCATGAATATTAATAATAATTCATGCGTACTTGGTATTTTGGCCTTCATGTAATATATCCCTCCTCCACATTGACTAGGGATTGTGACATAGGTTATTCCATGGTGTCAAGGTGTATGAGACACTTATGTGACACTTTATGACACTTAGGGAGAAGTACCTAGGTGTGCAAATTTCATGTGTAACAAAGGTGATTGGAACTAAGTGCCAAATTCAAACCAACCTTCCCGAGTTAGCCAAAGAAGGATCCATTTAGCTACAGTCACAAGCAGTTTTGGACTAGTGTGACCGTCGCCTGCGTCAGAGAACCATCAAGGAAGTGTTAGTCTAGTGGAAAGATACAACTCTAGCATATGCCACTTGGGAATCAACTACCATTTTGCAACAATTTCCACATCTCAAGGCTTGAGGACAAGGTTGTTTTTAAGGGGGAGGACATGTTAGGGTCCTAACCTGCACATAGATAGAACAATATATTCAGATGTAATAAAGGTCAATATCAATAAGGCCTTGCAATAAAATAGAATAAGTCGAATGTAAGAAGACCTAATAGAAGCTTCTGCTTCTAGAAGGATCTTCCTCTAGATGCTTCTTTTCATAGACATATTTAGTATAAATAGGAGTCGAGCATATGAGAACCCTAGCTTGGATATTATTGTAATAGAGCTCTACTCGAATGGAGGTTTCCCCCTTGAAGAGGCCCGTGAACATTTCTCTCAGTATCAAAGTGTTATTTCTATGTTATTCTTATATCATTTCAGTGTTATGTGTGGTGATTGTTCTGGTTATATTGTTGTTATTCTACCATTTCTAGCATTTTATTTTTGTTCTGCATACTTTTTATATCTGGTATATTACACTGTCCTTCTTACATCTTCTCAGTCAAAGGTAACCAAACCATTTCCACCCTATGTTTCCTACTAGGATATTATTCTGATGAATGGGTAGATGAACCCATTTTGAGTTTTCTGTCCATTTTCTCCACAGAAGAAAAAACTACAACTCAATTTAATTACAGTCAGTTTCTAGCTGACATTATACATGAACAATTTGTCAAGTTTTCTACAGAGGGAATGTTCAGTTACTCTTCAGTACTGGTGTACCTGTTGCTCTTCTTCCAAGCAGACAGATTCTCTTGTGCCTTTCAGAAATTGGATCAAAATAGGAACCCTCAACCAGTGACTTCTTGGACTTCACTAGTGAGGAAGAACTCATCCGAATTTAGCTTCAAAAATTTCATCGATCAGTTTTACCATCCAGTGGTGTGCATGCTCAGTAGAAGAATGGAACCAAGGATAAATGGGGAGGTCTATATAATCCTTCACCTATCAAACTTAACCAAAACAGGGGACTGGTATCTTTACCAGAACCATACTGAGATCAGAGTTTATGGGTGTGAATTACCTCCATATAAGCTGCCAAAGTACCTTCTTGTTAGAATCTTTTCCTTGGAATACATCAGACAGATGATCAATTTTGATGACATCCACTTCATGTCATTCAATAAGAAGCAACAACTCATGATCAAGAGCCAAATTGGTTCTTTCATATGTTACAACAGAGTTGTAGGAGAAGAAGCCAACAAAATATTAAAAGAAATGAACTTCAGTTTGAGTTTGCCATGGAATTATGACCCCTTTGGCATCAGATCGGAAACCAGGCTCAAACATAAGACTTCTCCTTAGGCTCATGTGCCAAAACCAGAGGTAGAAAAGTTCATGAATCAGACAGATTGGCAGGAAAATACTTTGCTTGAGATATAAGAGCAACTTTCACCCACCAACATTTGACATACCAACACTCCTCAGGTGAAAATAGAAAAAAGAGCCAGGAAAGAGTTTTCACCTTCAGTCACAGAAGTTTCAACTAAATACTTCCAAGTTTACAGGAAGAGGACCAAGACCAGTCACAACCCAAAAAGGATCAGAGAAGAAGAAACATAGCCCACTATAGTTATGAAGGGACCACATTCATCAGTATTCTCAAGTAACCAACACATAGTGTCTACATCCTCATCCAAAAAGAAAACAGACACCACATTGTCAGCTGAATCCTCTCAAGAGCCAACAGGATCAAACATTTTTGACAAATACAAAATGATTAAGCAGAAGAATGAACTTCTGAACAGTAGCACATATGCCCAATTTTGGATGCAAACATCCACATCTCAGAACATATTACTTTCTGCCTTTGACACAGAGAAGGGAAGGATGCACATGGAATTCTTACAGGCAAAGGTCCCTCATCCAAAGGCAAATTTTGTTTACAAGAAAACATCATTTGATTTTGATGTGAAAGAGGTGCATCCAATAGATCAAACAAACATGAATAGGAAAACATGGGAGATGATCTTCTCCACCTTGAAAAATACATCATTGACTGCTGCAAAATTGCAAGTGTCTCTAAATAATGTCCAATCCCAGTTAAATTTGGAAAAGATATCCTCTCTGGCCAAGGATAATAAAATCAAACCCTTAGAGGAGTTGGTACCAAAGATCGGTTATGATCCATTGAATGTCAAGGTAGTCGAAGAACTACTGAAGAATAAAAATGATGACATAACATCTCTGAGAAAACAACTGAAACTTCCAACCATCGAAGATTCACAAGTAAAGGAAATGGCTGAGAGTGAAGGCCACAAGGAGGAGATGTTGAAACTGATAATGGAGCAGAATGTAAAGATAAGGGAGATAGAAGATGAGCTAGATAAGTTGGTTAAAGAGAAAGAACAGAGTGTGCAAATGGTTGTTATCCCACTAGAGGCAGTTCCTCTCACAAGAGTTAGTATAGCAGTAGCAACCACAATAGCAGAGATTCCATCAACCATTCCAGTAAATGTTCCAAATGCTTATGAGAAGTTGGTAAATTCAATGGAGGACATGACCCTGCAAGGGGAATAAATCAAAAGATTGCAAGACGAGGTATAAAACCTCTAGAATTTGAAATCCATGTTCCAGGCCAGCTATAATACAAAGATGCATAAATCACAAAGACTCGGCCAAGAAATAGAGAAGCTGCAAAAGGAGACTGTCATGGCCAAGACACTGTTTGAAGCTAAGGAAAACATCTGGATGGACATCAGAGGGTCAATGACAGAGATATGGCCATTCATACAAATTGTTTTTGAATAGCATGAACTGGTATAGAAGGCCAGACAAGAAATTGAAAAGATAAGGGAAGAATTGGGAGAGAGGCCTGTAGAGGCCATTGTACTCATTAGTTTCTTAAACTCCAAGACCAAAGAGGAGTTAGAGGCATTGAAAATTGAACATAGGACATAGACCATCCTTGAGGTCAAGAAGGTTTTGACCAAGAAAGGATTGATGTTTCAACTAGAGGAGAAAGCTCAGATGATGGACATTGGGGTGCAGAGATTTTTTAGCAAGGTCGACACATTTCACAATAAAGGGCTTCCAGGACTACAAGTGATAAATGATAAGCTCATCACTCTGTTAGACTACAAGCAGAAGATCATCACAGTGGAAAAGGATGGTTCTAAATTTGCAGGCATACAAGGGAGCATTATTGGAAAGGCTTTCTTAGAAACTTTGCAGTTGGACCTGAGCATCCAACATGATATAAAATACATTTTCATCACAAAGCCTATTTTTTCCAAGTACACTGAGATGGACGAAACATATAGAAAGTTACTCAAGGTTTCCATCCCTAGTCAAAAGAGTTGGGAAGACATATGTTCTTTACTTGAGTAAAGGTGATGTGGATTTCCGAGTCAGCATGAGGAATATAGTCAAGTCAAAGTGATGAATCACCAACTACTTCCCCCAGAATCAACATCAAGGATTCAAACAGATCATCAACATTCCTATTATTTTGTAATTTGTAATCTAGTTAGTTAGATTTTTCCTCCACAATATCCTAGCCATTAATGATCTGATCATATGTAACTGTTGTATAAATACTTCTCACTTCGAAGTATTGAGGGTTGATTTTTGCACCCAAGGTGCTATCTGTGTAATATTTTCAAAAGGATCGACCAGTAATAAAAAGGCTAATTTCACAAGATTCTTGCATTTGAACGTTGGTGATGTTTATCTTTCTCTATTAAATGTTTACCTTTCTCAGTATCATTATGTTTTCAGTTTCTAATCATTAAAAGGAAGTTAATGAATAGAATTTGTTTTGTGCACTCTATTTCTGGTCTTATAACGATCTACATGCTATTCATCTGATATTAAGTAAAGAAATTCTTAACTGCTTCTTTGCTTGGTTGATTTTCTCACATGTTCTATCTTTTTCATCCCATTTAATTCTATTAGATCCAGCGTTTTCACTATCTTGCCCTGTGAAGGAGCCTTATAAAAATTGTATCTAATTCTAATCTTTAATACAAACCCCATAGCCCAATGGATTTTTAATGCAATTCTTTAGCCAATCTTATAAACAAACAAAAAAACTCAGATTATTTTAACTAGCCTAATATCTAAAACTTAAACAACTCTAAATCATACAGAGAGATCCCTCTCTAAAACTGGCAGGGCTAGATCCCAGTTTCAAAAGTGGTTTTGGTAAGTTACCTCTGTCAATTTCTTATGCTGTTGACAACCTCTGAGAAATACATAATGCTAACACTGTGTAGGGTCATCTTCAAGGAGAATCCCATGAAAAATTTGAAGGATGGCGAGGGTTCCAGTCAGTGAGGTTTGCGCCTGGACGGAGCGTTCATCATGCAGCAATTCCAACAGCCTTCCATCTAATCACCTAGAGGTTTTAAGGATGAGATGAACTCACAACGAGTTTATAATTTCTCTCTAGTCGAAGAATTATAAGGATCCAATGACTGAATGCGCAGGCATGAGATCATTCTTGAAAATCTAAAAAGATCTTAAGCAACTCGACAACCTATCTCCACCATAGTCTACGTCATTCAAGCATCGAGATCAAGTTCAACCACCAAGTGGTAGGCACGAAGACCAAGTATCAAGTGCCAAGCCACCTAGGAGAGGCCACGAGGAAGCCCACAAGGACATTAAAATATCTACGTGAGTGTAGCAACCTTTCTTTTACCATACTTCGCAGAAATGTAACACTCACTCTCAGGTTATAAAATAACATGCATTTAAGAAATGAAATACATTTAAACTTAGAGTAAGCATAATAAATATTACTAACATAAATAATCCATGGCAATAACATTAATCCAAATGCACAGCAAAATACATGATAATTATAATACACAGAGATACAAAAACATAATTAAAGCATCCTCTGGTACTTATCTTTGAAACAGTGGCAGTTCCACCAACCAAGTGTAGGCCTTCCACAAACCTCCCAGCCTTAGACCACATTGCTCGTTAGCTTAGCAGTGGGTCACCCCCGAGCTGGAACTAAGCTCCATCCCAAGGCAAGGAATCCTAGGCTAGGCTGAGGTTACAGGGAAAACACACAGTCAAAAGGAAGGGATTCTCTCCCAGGAACCACCCATGCTCACTGTCCACAGACTCTCCTTCCCCACATGCCTGTTCCACCCCATGAGTATACACCTTCTCTGTCACCTAAATAGTCCTTCGGTTGCTAACCTCCCTTGCCTTGGGTTACAACAACAGATCGAATCGGAAGTCTCTGAGCTCTGTGGTAGCTACAAGATTTCTTCCAGGAGTTCTCTCCTTCCTCTATGCACTCTGTCACCTGAAGAGAGAGTCACTCACAGGCCAAACCACCTGTTCTTCCAAACTCAATCACCTCTCTCACCTGGAGAGAGAGTGTTGCATAACTGGCCAACAAGCCACACACAGTCCAACACTGCGTGGTCACAACAACCCACGGGGAAAACAGACACAGGCTTTCCAACAGGTTCAACAATGGCAGGTCACTTCTTATTTCTCAATCTGCCAACACAGTATAGACTCACGCTCTGGTTGTCGGGGATGCATGACAAACAATCCACGTAGGGATCAACATAGATTCGAACTGTTCAGACAGGGGATGTACCGTCTATCCTAGAACAAACACAGATACACGCCTTTTCGGTTCAGAGGATGTACGAGGGTTTCTCTGCAGGAGTCAGACTAGTTCACCTTCTGGCAATCGAGAGTCGAATGGAGGAGGAACACCTCTCATGGCTCATCTTGGCCATTTATTCACATGCACCAGGGTTGAAACTTGTCACCCTTAGAACTGCATGCGTTCCATCAGCATGCATCCACTTTGCACGTTTTCCCCTTGCCAGGAACTTAGAATAAACAACATAAAATGCACATATTCTTTGGAATAATAATAAAATATTATTCCCAAGGTTTAAACCCCCTAGGCTTAACACTTAGCCACTTTTCCCACCTTCCATCCCCTAATCCCTTTCCCTCTCTATGGATGCTCAGTCCCCCATCACTCATTCATCGTGTCGACCTACACATGGCGGTGTTTATATTTTATTAATGTGCTACATACATATAAGTACAAAATCAGGTCCATGGCCTACAACCCTTAGGCTCTCTCTTTGGCCTAATAATCACATAAGCCCATCGTCTTATACAAACTTGGCTCACTAGCCTATAACAGATATTTACAATTCATTTCATACATCAGACTTACAAAGGGCTTGGCCTTGGGGACACTACAATTCCCCTCCCCTTATTTATGCACTGTCCTCAGTGCAACTTTCACATAGCATCAACAAGATTTCCAAAATATTCAAAAATATGCAGGTATTACGCCTGTATAGTGTCCTCATGCTCCCATGTCACATCCTCAGGACCGTACCAGATCCACTGGACCCTTACAAGATCAATAGCTTGATTCCAGAGATGTTTTATTTTCTTTTCCAATATGCGCACAGGATGCACTTGCAGGACACTTTCTGGTTCCATCTGAATCATATTCCAATCAATTACATGATTAGCATAAGGTATATATATTTCTTAAGTAATGAAATATGAGACACCTTAGGTACAGCCATGGATCCAGTAATGAAACCATATATGCAATGTATATGTATGTATATACAAACAAATTCAATAACATTAAAATTGTATACAACATACACAACATACAATAAATAGAGAATTGTACTTATCTTTTGATTGAGAGACCTCCCGCCCCGGAGTAGAGCTATGACTCCACCAGGCAATGGCTTCCCAAGATAGCCATGGTCCACAATCCTTATCCACATGGTCTAGGCCAAGGTACCAGACCTCAGCAACACTCCAACCATTCAAACCTCGACAGTACTCAAACCAACGGTCTCTCATTCCCCACATGCCTGTCTCAACCAGGAGTATACATCTTCACAAGCATAGTCCATTGGTGCTACACCTCCCTTCCTTGGGCTTGGCAACAGATTGGACTGGAAGTCTTAGAGCACTATGGCTCCAGGAGTTCCAACTGCCCTCAAAGGTTTCCAAGCAGCATCTTCCCGAGACACTCTTTGTAGCCAACATTTTAACTTTTATCAACATCATCTCATCTGCATCAACCACATGCAGTTACCATGAGAGAACATACAAGAATTCATTTAGGAATTCCAATTAATTCAAAAGGAAATTCAACTTTTATTCCCAAAACATGACGTCCTATTTCATGATTCATCTTGGTTGTTGTCACATTATGAATGTAGTCATCCTTGTGATTTTTCCACAAGCACAAAACTACCTACAATTTTCTTGCAAGACTTCATCTTGCATACTGCCAACAAATTGTCGGTATTTTTTGTACATCATAATTCAATATGTACAACATCTTATGCAATAATCTTAGAATTTCTGCACCTGGCAATTCAATCACAATTACCAAACAGCTTGACCAATAGAATGACTCGTCATTCTATGCATATGCATGTCCACAATTAACAACAGTAAGTTCATTATTTCAATTTTCTGAACATAAAACTTTATGTAGTCTCCATTCTTGTGACTACCTGGCTTGTAACGTTCCTGTTGCAGTGTTTAACAGTTCCTGAAATGTTCTCAATTTCAGGGGTTAGCAACATTTCAGCCATCAACATAATTATTTCCATGCAATAATATATATGGATGTACTTACCAAACATATTGAACCATTGCACTTAGTATGCAATTATATCACTTATTATGCATGAGTGTGATTCTCAATGCATTCTTATTCAGTCCACTTTGCATTGAATTACATAATGCTCTCTATCTTAGTCATGTATCTCACCATCCATGGGTTGGAATTCTAGCCAATGTGTTGCCACATTCTCCATACCCTTCCCATTATCTTTCCAATTAATTAGATGCCTTCCTTTCCGATCCGAACAATACACCAAGAATATAATTCTGCGGTGTTCATTAGTGTTAGCAAAAAGGTTGCAGCCCAAGTTTATTTAAAAGTAGGAAGCTTCTAGTACCTGGTGTGGCTCATAATCTTTCCATATATGTACCTTGCCATATCCAACCATGTCTTGGTCTCATACATGACTAGCTTTCTGGCATTCATTCTTGTAACAACTTCTTATCTTTTAATTCTTTGGTTATTACCCGATAACCAAATTAACATGACATTCTACTATGTCGATGCATGCATTCAGAAGCTAAAAGCTTTGAATTAACACAGGCCTACAACCTTTACCACATCCGGTGGTATGCATTCAAATAATATAATCATGTGATTTAATAACATAGCTCTGGCTGAGGAAATTCTTACCATAATTTCCTTTCAACAATTATGCAAAAAGAGTGATAAAAACTCATACCTGCATGACTTCCATTAAAAATTATACTACCTGAATATCTTATAGCAATAGAAGCTTTCATGCTTCTTTTATCAATCTTATAACCAACACTTCAGCTTGATGTTGCTTCCTTCATTATGCAACAACATTACCAACAACACTTGCAACTTGAAAGCATTCTTTCCTTTGGATGTCCCAACGAGTCAAAACATACTTGCTGCTACAAATTGCAGCAACTTCTTTCTCCCTTTAACACTTTTTCTTGCGGATCCCACAAGCATTCAATTCTTCCAGGATTCTTGAATCTTCTTGTGCTCTCCACTGTAATCATTGTGCATGATTATTCCTGCCCTTAGCACTTTCGATGCAGTTTCCCCACCTTAGTGGGGTCTGTTGACCTCCCAGTCAATGGGTCTTCAACTCTCTGGGCTGGAGTAGCTCTTTGGGTCCCTACTAGAACCCCCACAAAACAAAAACACAGGCCTTGTGCAAAAACTCTCCAGCGAGAACTAGCGGTGGCAAAAGTTTCTCCCACATGCCCACCGGCTATGACCACGCGCCTATCCAGAAGGAATTTCAGGATTTCATGTACTGGGTGTTTCGATATGAGTCACCCTCGACTCTCTCTATCCCAAAAATTAGAAACATGAGTCTAGCGCGTGCTAGCTCTTCCTTTAACTTCCACCAGCATGACCTCTAGCTATGACCTGGGGCCCCAACTTCCGAACGCTACGGGACTTTACCCTTCGCGAACTTCAAGGATTAGCTCTCCTCCTTTCTCTGGAGGTTCAAACTCCCGAACCCCATTTGCCTTAGATCAAGGTCCACATCTTTCCAGATTCGACGACCCAAATCAATTCCTCGCGAATCGACAATTCGCGTTTCGGGGTTTGGAAAAATAGTTTCCCCTCTTTTCTTCTGATCTCTGGTTTTCTGAAATCCACTTAAGTTAGATATAACGACTCAAAGCTCCTTGTAATCCACCGGCGTGGATCCTTTTTTCGTGAATCCAGACTTTGTGGTTCACGAATTAGAAAACAATTCTCTTCCCTTTTCAACTTCCGTCTTCATAGAATTCAAGTGCGTCAGATCAACGACTGACACTTGCCATGAATCAATGGTCTAGATCTCTCCTCGTGAATTGGGAGTTCGCGTTTTGGGATTTTTGAGAACAAATTTCTCTGTTTTCCCAACTTTGGATTTTCTGATTTCCCGATGAAAGAAATCAACAGTTCGATCTTCCTTGAGATCGACGGTTCAATACCTCCCCTGAGTTTTCAAGTGTTGAATGACTCTTAGCGTTATACTCCTCGCAGTTTGGTTGGATCCAACGACTCACGGGTTTTCGACACTTCTTCCTGGAAGCGCTCCACCATCCGATTCTACCCTTGTTAATCTCTTTCGCGATTCGGGACTTGGAGTGACGAATAATTTGGCCTGCGCTCCAAGTTCACGATCCCCGAATTCACGAAATGATCCAACGATTCAAAACCAACCACGATCAACGATCCACGTTTACTCTAAATCCTAGGGTGGTGAGTTTCTCCATCCACTAACCACCTTCCAACTTCTGGCTATCTTACAGTCCCCGTGATTTCGCGAGTTTTCCACAGAGAATTCCGACCATTCGTTGAAATTCTCGATGACTTCTTTCCAAATATCTTGGCGTCAATTCTTATGGAATTGAATTTCTTCCTAACTTGAAGGATATCGAATAATTCGACCGTGTTTTCCTTCCCAAGCTTTGGTTAATGAAATTTTAACTTCACCTTGCTGCACACTCATGCTCGACGTGCGAACTTGCACTATTTCTCTCTGAGCTTTTAACTGACTCAGTCTCAAAGGGACTCAACCCTTCTGTGTTTTCCGAAAGACTTTCCGGTGCCCATATGGCACCCTCCATGCTCATCTCCTGGAATTCTTCGAACTTAAAACAAGTTCCCTCTATAAGCACTCCTTACGCTTGATATGCACACTCTACTTACAAAATCTCTACACTATCTCTTCTGAGCTTTGTTTTCTGAACTGGAAGCATTATGTGTCTCTTCCATTTCTTTGCACTTTGTGGCAATTCAAAACAGTTCTGGCACTTGTCAACCTTCTGTAATACAATGCGCAGACGACTAGAATTTGTCAAGCTTTCATTTCTTGACAATTCCTTCATCATTCATAAACAATCCAATTTATGAAAATGTTTCAATTTCATGAATTTTTTGAGCTCTACTTGGCTCTGTACTTTTCGGGACTTCAGGACTTCAGGTTTTCGGATCTTCGGTACCCAGGAGTTCACGATGCAGTGACTCCCAACTTTTTGTCATTCCAATTTTCGAATTCTGAAAATTCGGTTTCCTTACTCTCCGGGCCCATAACACAGTTGTCGTCCTTAAAAACCGCTATGATTCTTCCTTCTTCGGAGATTTTGGGACTTCAGGGTTTTGGGTTTCGGGGTTTTGGTCCACGAGGCTTTTAGACTTTCTTTCCTTTTCAACCCCCGACTTCCGAAATTTTGATTTACTTTACCCTCCAGGCCCACATAACACAGTTGTCACCCACAACCATGGTGGCACGTGGCACGTTCAGGAGGGTCCACGTCACTTTTAACGACGTCATCGGGTCCCACCACTCTCGCTTTTCTTCTCGACCCACTGGCACGTGGTACACATCCATGTGTCCATGTCCATTCCAAGTAAAATCCAACGGTCAGATCTTTCTCAGATCTATGACATAGATCCTCTCGGCATTTCGAGCATCGAAAGTTCGTGCATCCACACATCTCAAACTTTTGTATGCTGAAATCCCGAAATTACGGTTTACTCCTCCGCTGAATCGAACGGTCAACTCCCTTCCTACGATCTACGGTGTAGATCATTTCAGGATTTTGGGTTTTGGGTTTCAGAGGTGTTCACCTTCCTCACTTCCCATCTCCCGACTTTGTGAAATTCAAAAGGTTTTCATGACTAAATCGAGCACAACTCCACCAGATCTAATGGTTGAGCCTTCCTCCCAGATCTACAGCGTAGATCTTCTCAGTTTTTCGGGTTTTCGGGAGTTCACATATAGCAATTCCCACACTCCTGTGCAACTCCAAAGGGTTTTTTTTTTTTAGACCCTGCGCACCTTTTCCCGATTCGACGGTCAGGAGGGTTCGCTACTTCCCTCTCGAACAGATCCCAAGGCTCCATCACTGCTGGTGTAGAGTCCTCTCTCCTTGTGGCCATATACCACACCCGCTGCGGTTTCACAACACCGCTATACCTCCTGAGTTTGTAAGCATGGTCAAGTAACTCATTGACACTCTAGAGAAATCCAGGGTCCAAAATTGGTCCTCCAGACACAATTTCTCCTCACACCCTCGGTCCAAAGACCACTCAACTGGTCCATCTAGCCTCAGCGTCGAAACCTTGGCTCTGATACCAAACTGTAGCAACCTTTCTTTTACCATACTTCACGGAAATGTAACACTCACTCGCAGGTTATAAAATAACATGCATTTAAGCAATGAAATACATTTAAACTCAGAGTAAGCATAAGAAATATTACTAACATAAATAATCCATGGAAATAACATTAATCCAAATCCACAACAGAATACATGATAATTATAATACGCAGAGATACAAAAACATAATTAAAGCATCATCTGGTACTTATCTTTGAAACAGTGGCAGTTCCACCAACCAAGTGCAGGCCTTCCACAAACCTCCCAGCCTTAGACCACATTGCTCGTCAGCTCAGCAGTGGGTCACCCCCGAGCTGGGACTAAGCTCCATCCCAAGGCAAGGAATCCTAGGCCAGGCTGAGGTTACAGGGAAAACAAACAGTCACAAGGAATGGATTCTCTCCCAGGAACCACCCATGCTCAATGTCCATAGACTCTCCTTCGCCACATGCTTGTTCCACCCCAGGAGTATACACCTTCTCTATCACCTAGACAGTCCTTCGGCTGCTAACCTCCCTTGCCTTGGGTTACAGCAACAGACCGGACTGGAAGTCTCCGAGCTCTGTGGCAGCTACAAGGTTCCTTCCAGGAGTTCTCTCCTTCCTCTGCGCACTCTCTCACCTGGAGAGAGTCACTCACAGGCCAAACCACTTGTTCTTCCAACCTCAATCACCTCTCTCACCTGGAGAGAGAGTGTTGCACAACTGGACAACAAGCCACACAAATTCTAGCACTGCGTGGTCACAACAACCCACGGGGAAAATAGACACGGGATTTCCAATAGGTTCAACAATGGCAGGTCACTTCTTATTTCTCAATCCGCCAACACAAGATAGGCTCACGCTCTGGTTGTCGGGGACACATGGAAAACAATCCATGTAGGGGTCAACACAGGTTCGAACTGTTTAGACAGGGGATGTACTGGCTATCCCAGAACAAACACAGATACACGCCTTTTCGGTTCAGAGGATGCATGAGGGTTTCTCTACAGGAGTAAGACCAGTTCACCTTCTGGCAGTCGAGTGTCGAATGGAGGAGGAACCCCTCTCACGGCTCATCTTGGTCGTTTATTCGCATGCACCAGGGTTGACACTTGTCACCCTTGGAACTGCATGCATTCCATCAGCATGCATCCACTTTGCATGTTTTCCCCTTGCCAGGAACTTAGGATAAACAACATAAAATGCACATGTTCTTTGGAATAATAATAAAATATTATTCCCAAGGCTTAAGCCCCCTAGGCTTAACACTTAGCCCCGTTTCCCACCTTCCAGCCCCTAATCCCTTTCCCTCTCTATGGATGCTCAATCCCCCATCACTCATTCATCGTTTCGGACTGCACACGACGGTGTTTATATTTTATTAATGTGATGCATACATATAAGTACAAAATCAGGTCCATGGCCTACAACCCTTAGGCTCTCTCTTTGGCCTAATAATCGCATAAGCCCATCGGCTTATACAAACTTGGTTCACCAGCCTATAACACATATTTACAATTCATTTCATACATCAGACTTACAAAGGGCTCGGCCTTGGGGACACTATAGTGAGAGGGGGAAATACTCTTCACTAACCATTCTGTTGACACTGTGAGTCCAGTAAAGTATGCAAGGTGAAGTTTCGCCACAGAGGAAAATGAATGGTTACACAGTAAACTAAATCATCTAAAGCCCAGAATGTTGGGAACTAGCCAAGGAGAGTCGAAATGGGTTTAAACATAAATCTGACTTTCTTTTAACTCTCATAGTGAGGGAATATCACCCAAGGGAAAAATGAAAAGGTTTAGTCAGTAATTCCAGAATTATCTTTGACATCATAACGATGGGATCTCGCCAAAATAAAAATAAAAAACTGAAAAGGTTTAGACTGTGTTCCAGAGAAACGGTTCAGGATGTCATTTCAAAAGGTGAACCTCTAAACAGGGTTAAAAGATTCCTTCGGGGGTACCAAGCTTAAGGGGACGAGCTTCGTTGCTCGCGGAAATATGTTTGCAAGCGTCGGTTTACACTGTAAAGGTACAACAGAGCAACACACTGGTGGCACTCATGGAACCATGACTCCATTGATATTTTGAATAAAAATATATAATGCCACAATAATTCGTTCTCACAGGGATAAAGGTTAGAATTTCCCGTGGATCAATCGATCAGGTTAAGAATTGTAGTTGTCATAAAATATCCCTTTAACAAGCTATGGAACTCTAACATTGCAGAGAACCCATGGATTCCAACTCGATAGCTAAACAATTGGGAAATCACTTACACTAAGTAACTTTGCACTAACAATATTATATATAACACAACAAACTTCTTGCGAAATAACAGTGAAAATACCTCAACCGACGTAATAGCTTGAGTTTGATATTCCTCAATGGCGCTCTTTGCACTCCTTCCAATTTCTCGCTTTCTAACTTACAAGACTTCACCGGTACCTCCTAGCCAATGTTAGGGGTACTCTTCTTCCCCCTGAGCCCCTCGAGTTGCTAAGGATAAACACACATAGCTAGAGAAAAGACAACTCCCAACTTGCCTAGCAAGGTCAAGCTACCACTCTCTATTTGAGTTGGGCATCCCAAATCCCACAAGAAAAACATGGCAGCATAACCTTACGCATACCAGTCGTCCCCTTTCCTCTTCTCCCCCATTCCTTTTATAGAGTTCTTCTTAGTGACACTTGCCAATTGCAAGTTAAATTCATTTTTATTAAAATTAGTTAGGAAAAACTCTCCCCCGTACACTTGTCACCCGATCCCTTAGCTGCACCAACAATTCTTTAATTAATTAATTAATTTTCCAATTTCCCTCACCCATCCTAAAAGCGTTCCTAAAAACGCTTCTTGTTGTCCCTTTATTCCCTCAATTTCCTTTTATCACTGATGCCTTTCTTAAATCTTAGTTGAGTTTCATTTAGGAATGTTCTCTAGACTAGATTCCTTTCTATGTTCCACATTCTTTTTTGCATTTAATTCCCCTTTTTTCTAAGTACCAAATTAGCATGTCTTCCACATAATAGTAATTAATTTCTTAGATAAATTAGTTCTCCTTTAAATTCTTTATATGATTTTTCTTCATCCCCCTTTTATTAATTGATTAATTAATTTTTTTGTCCTCATACCCTATTTAGACCTAGGCCTTAAATTTCAATTAGGCTTAGCAATTTTTAGGGAAAATTTTATAATTAATAAACTTTACTCATACAAAATTTATTTTAAGGTTGACCACGTCAAATAAAATATTGTTTTCTAGGCATCTAGGTTCATTGAATCACCTGTGTTAAAAATCATGGTGTGCCCTTCAAGATGTACTACATGCTCCAAGGGTGCCACTCATATTTATTCATGTTTCATTTGTGTGACACGCCCTTCAAGACGCACTACGTGCTCCAAGGGTGCCACTTGTCTTTGAATGATTTTGGTAGTTGTCCAACCCTTTAAGTCAATACTCCATCAGATGACTTTGTGGAAGACTAAGGGCCTCTAAGGAATAAGGACCCTGCCTTATTGCGCGCCCCTTATGTTAGTGACATTTCTTGCACAGGGATGTTTTCCTCTCCGATTTGAGGCCTCTGATGTAAACACATGGAAGTGGGATTTTGAAAGCCGATCAGGTGAGTTTTATTCAAAGGCCGCAACCATAAGCGTCAAGCGAGCCTGATCATGGACATGAGAAACAACGAAAGAGATCTAGACCGTCCGTCTAAGAAAAGATGCGTGGCAGGAGATCGGCATCATCGGGAAAGTCCCGACAGGGAAGCACCCATCGGGGAACTTGAAGCCATCGAGATATCGGGGATCTTGGGGACGAGTGATTCGTGCACTTCAAAAATGCAAACCACGAAACCCCGATGGAGAGTATGGTCAAGGGCATATGGTAGTGGTCACTTGGACCAGGGCCTAGTCAAAGGGCTAGCACGGAAGGAGCCATCGGGGATCGGAAAATCGCGAGTCTCGTGGACACAAACATCATGTCATCGTGAATGCCGAAACTCCGATGGAGGGTTTGACTACGGTCACACAGAGGCAATGGTCATATGGTTCATGTTCTAGCCGGTAGGGGCTAGCTCATAGAGGTGGATCTCATCGCAAATCGGGGATTGAAGAGACGAGGAGTTCTCGACAACGAGAACCGTGAAACCCCGAACCCCGATAGAGAGTCGGGGATAACCACGGTTAGGTGCCGAAGCCGTGAGGGTGAAGGAAAGGACCTGTGGTTCGGGTTATTCGGTCGGCATATCGAGTATCGGATTTCGGGAAGCTGGCACCCCTTATTTCTTGCACTTTGAAACTTTGAACCCCAAATTTCCGATAGCACCCAGAATCGAGCCCATGGATTTGGTGCCTAGTCATCGAGAAGGAGGCTTGGGGGAGGGGAGTTTATGTTTTTCATTCTACCTCTTAGACCCCGATGACATGTATCCTCCATTTCGTCATCTTGCACTCCTAGCCACCTCCGCCTCATCTTATTGCCCCCCACCTTGTTCAGTCACCGAATATCCTCTAATGTCCCCACGTCATATTTTTGTGCCACATCGCATCTACACCTTTAGCTCCTAAGAGCCCACGCATACCCAGTATCCTATCTACCATGCCCATCACCTCAGCCTTGTCAGCCCCGTTCACGTTGGCCAGACGAGTCCCCCTGCTGAAATCCAGCAAAGCAGCAGACAGCCAAAGGTAGGCTACCACATCTCCCAAATGAATATTTGACCAGAGCCTCTCAAGTCCCGATGAATCAGTTAATGAAAATGAGGAAGGTGGGTGATACATCATCTCCTTCCTTAAATAGAAGGTTAGAAAGGAGCGTGCACAAAGACAGGCTGTCAGTTCCTCCTGACAAAGATTGCGTCTGACAGACGACTGCATGGTCATTTTGCCCAACGTCTGCATACGTAGCCTAATAGAGAAGCTCCTCAATATCAAGCATTGAACTCATGATGTGATCTCACTTTCAACACCGAAGTCAGTTCCAAGTATATGTAGGCATTTTTGCCATTTTTGTAAGGATCGATGGTTGAGCGGAGCTCCCGGTTGTAAAGTTTTAATGAAGCACTGTTATTCTGGTTATGCATGAACTTTTGAGATTTCTTACCTGATGAATGCTAGTTTCTTTCATGTCTTTGTTACACTGTGTTAGAGCAGCTTGGAATTGGAGGATCCAGTCAAGCTGTAGCTATTATAGGATGATGTTGTAATGGATCACTGTAATAGTTGCGTTGTCTCTAATCAGTTCTTGTGATTTTCCCATCGTTGAGTGACTTGGAATTGGAGGATCCAGTCAAGTTCCATTTCAGTTTCTTGAGACCCTGAACCAAGCGGATCTTGCATTCAGAGTCTTTCTTCTGCAAACTGCCGAAAGCCTGTTGCCCAAAGTTGTTTGTTCACTTTTCTTACTAAGTCTTCCACCTATTCATCTTTTAATCAACCCACTGGCTGAAGTTAGGATTCCAGACCTCCTTTGTTCTTTACGTACCAGACCCAGTCCCTGAGTTAGAGTAATATCCCCTCGAGTCTTTATCTCCATTTGATCACCCCTTTATAAACAAATCGTGACATTAAACTGATGGGTGTCGGACTCTGCTCCTGCAAGCAATCCAGGAGTGACTTCCGACGCCAATATTTCTGGCGCCATTGCTGGGGACGGAATTGAAGATTTTCCCTGGGTAGAACGACATTGAGCCTCTGAATCCGAAGGTGCATCGGATTATCGGAGCCTTTCAAGATTGCTAACTTGCACCTAGCGACTCCATTGTGACGACTCTGCTGGGGAGAACCTGCTATGTTAATTGTGGCTTTCAGAGGCAGGCATACACGGTCTCATCCACAGCTGCCTCTAGCTATGCCTGAAACAAATCCAGAGTTGGTGCTCAGAAAGGGAAAGGCCTCTGAAGAAGAAGTGTCCATCACCGAACCAGGTAGTCCACCATATCCTTCTGTGGGAGCTCCTTTTTCTCCTCCTCGGTTATTTGACAGGCCTGTTTCTGCATTTTCCCGTTTCCTAAATTTTGGGAGTGTTCTTGTTGAGTTTTCCTCTCCTGGTATGGGACCAGAGGGACAAGAATTTGTCACTCCCCTCTCCCCTGAAGCTATACCCTGGCGTAGACCCAGTACCACAGAAGATTTCCCTACGCCTAGCTTAACCACTCATGTGCAAAGAGGAGCACCCACTGACTTGAGCTCGATAGCCTTCTCCTTAAATCCCCTCTTATTTCCCACTCCACTTCGGGACTCATTCTCAATAACCCCTTCGCGAACTCCTTCTCCTCCAAATTCTCCCCCACATAATATTCCTATGGCTGGTGCTAATCCCCCTCTGAATAGAATGGACGCCATAGTTGCTGCTAGGTATGCTCCCTTGATCTTACCTAGTCCCATGAATCCTTTCCCTGCTGGAGATTACTTGAAATATATGCCCAAGTTCACCGGGGAAGGGGACATAACTATGGAAGAACACCTGGCTACTTTCTACAGTTATGCAGACAACCTGAACATTGGAGATGAATATGTCTGGATGAGGGTTTTTTTCCAGAGCCTGGATGGTGAGGTAAGGAAATGGTTTAGAGGATTAGCTCCTGGATATATTGTTGGAATTGAAGCCCTGGATAATGCTTTCCCGAGGCAGTGGGGAGATAAGAAGGATTTCATGTATTATATGACTGAGTTCGGGTCTTTGAAAAATATGGAAGGAGAGTTTGTCTCTGACTTCTCCAAAAGATTCAATAAAATGTACAATAAGATTCCTGATGAAATAAAGCCATCAGAAACCTCGGCCAAGATGTCCTATGCTAGTGCGTTTGGCCCCGATTTCTGTCTTTTATTGAGAAAAAGAAGAGCCGCCTCCTTGGATCAAATGCAAGACGCAACCATAGAAGTGGAATCCAATGTATTAGCAGCCGATAGATTGAGGAGCAAGGCTGACGCAGGCAGAAGAAAGGGAAAATCCGAAGCCTCAACTTCTGGCCCATCAGTGCCCCACCTTCAAGTAGATGAACTAACCAAGATGGTGAAGTCTCTGTCTGCAGAGATAGAAAGAATGAAGGTAGAGAGGAGGTAAGAATACAAGGGCCCTCAAAGCACCGAAAACAAAGGAGGGTTTCGGAGGCTAAACAATATTGCTCCCCCGATGATGCAAAGAGACAGAGATGACCAGAAAATTCAGGCCCCTTTTCAAAACAATTTTGTGGCTGAGGAAGAAGAAGGGGAAACAGATGAGCTAGATCCTAAAATCCATTGCTTCGGAGACACTCCTCCTTTTCCTCATCTCACCCAATCATCATACGAGGAGTCCCTCATGGATAGTCAGCTAAATGAACTGAGAAAAGGTGACAAGGCTAGTGGCAACCAAGGCAGGTATGATCTGAGGTCTAAGAAGAGGACAGTAGCACCTGATATTCCTGAGCAGGGAGTAGAGAAGCCTGCCAATGAAATGGCGGATGGTCACAAAGGTAAGAAATGCCAACCCCTCTCTCCCATAGTCCAGATTCATGCTCCCGAAATAAGAGAAATTCTGAAGCCTGCATCCTCCTTTAATTTTGAGCATGAGATTCAAAAGATCAGAATCCCGGTGTCGTTAACTTAATTAATTAAACATGAGGGATTCAAGAAATGCTTCTTTGAACTTTTGCAGTCCGAGACCCCATGCCTTCCCACAGACTCCATCAATTTGCAAGATGAAAAGCCTGCAGTTATTCTGGGTCCTATGGTAGAAGATAGAAATGACTCATCCCCTCCCTTCTACACTTCCTTGAACATACATGACAAGGTGCTGCACAACTGCTTGATGGATTCAGGGGCTTCTCACAACCTCATGCCCAAAACTGTCATGGAAGAACTAGGACTAGAAGTCACCCGAGCCTATCATGACCTCTATTCCTTTGACTCCAGGAAAGTTCAATTTCTTGGAGTTATCAAAGACCTGGTCGTGACCTTGTTTCAGTTGCCCATGAAAAGTGTGGTCATGGATATTGTAGTAGCTGATGTCCCCCCAAAATTCGGTATGTTGTTATCAAGATGTTGGATAAAAAGACTGGGGGGAACCTTGTAGATGGACCTCACATATGCTACTATCCTAGTGTTTGGAGGAGAGCATAGAAGACTATACAGGGAAGCCCAATTAGCCTACATAATCAGTGACGAGGCCAACCCTACCAATCATCCCATTTTTGCCTTAAACACTGATTTAGGTTCCAGTGTGCTTCAACTCACTCATGCTCCCGAACCTCCTCTTAGACTCAGAAAGCAACCCACCATTTCCCCTGAATTTCCTCCCTCCATCACCCCCGTCTGGAAAATGTTCTTTGATGGAGCCTCTTCCAGGGAAGGCGCTGGAGCTGGGGTGGTTTTCGCATCACCTGCTCAGGAAATTATATCTCTGTCATACAAATTAGAATTTGAAACTACAAACAATGTGGCAGAGTATGAAGCTCTCATCCTGGGATTAAGAGCTGTGATGGAAATGGGAATTCAGGAAGTAGCAGTGTTCGGTGATGCAGAGTTGGTGGTCCAACAGATCAGAAATGCTTATCAGGCTAAGAATCCTTGACTCAGAAGCTACAGAAATGAGATGTGGGACCTAGTTGATAGTTTCTTCTCAGCATTTAACATTTCATTCATCCCAAGAGAGGAGAAAACCTTGGCAGATTCCTTGGCTACATCGGCTAGCAATTTCAAAGTACCCTTGCCGCCCAAATTCAGATATGATGTAGAGGTAAAATACAGGCCCTCCATACCTGACAACGTCAAACATTGGAAGGTATTCGAGGATGATCTCGAGGTCAAGAGGTTCTTGGAGACTTTCGAGGAATTTTCAGAAATGCACATTGACCAAGACGTCGTCTCAGAGGAAGAGCTCGATGGGGGTAATTTTCTAAATAAAATTGCAGAGCGTGACATTGTACAGCTGCCCAACAACCATATTCCCAAAGGATTGGTTCCTTTGGAAAGAATTTTTGATGGAAATGATGTATCGTTAAAAGGAGAAGTCTCAGAGGAGGACGCTGGTACTATTCAGTGCAACATTGGGACTGAGGGTGAGCCCAAGTATGTCAAATTGTCAAGAAGTCTGACAAAGGAGAAGAGGTATGAATACATTGGACTTTTGAGGGAATTTGCGGATGTTTTCGCCTGTATGTACGAAGACCTCAAAACATATGACATTTCTGTCATCGAGCATAAAATCCCATTAAAAGAAGATGCAAAGTCGTTTAGGCAGAAGCTGAGACAGATCAATCCAATGTTGCTGCCTATCATGGTGAGGGAAGTGAAGAAGCTGCTTCAAGCTCAGATCATTGTACCACTGAGATATTCAGAGTGGGTGGCCAACTTGGTGCCAGTAAGGAAAAAGAATGGAGAGATACGACTCTGTGTAGACTTCAGAAACCTGAACAGGAGCTCATGGAAGGATAACTACCCCTTGCCGATGATGGAACATATACTGTAGAGGGTGACATGAGCTTCCAGGATGTCCATGATTGATGGATTCTCTGGCTACAATCAAGTCTCCATTATGCCTGAGGACAGGGAAAAGACAACGTTCACCACTCCATGGGGCACATTCATGTATGCCAAGATGTCGTTTGGATTAATGAATGCAGGGGCGACATTCCAGCTCACCATGGATATAGCTTTCATCGGGGAAAAAGATAAATTCATGGTCATTTATCTGGATGACATCACAGTGTTTTCAAAATCTGATAAAGAGCATTGTTGTCATCTCAGGAAAGTTTTCATAAAATGCAGAAAGTTTGGCATTTCATTAAACCCCAAGAAATCTCTATTCGCCATGAAGGAGGGAAAGTTACTAGGCCACATAGTATCAGCAGAAGGAGTCAGGATTGACCCCAGCAGAGTTGAGGCGATACAAGCCTTATCAATCCCGAGGTCCAAGAAGGAGGTCCAATCTTTCCTCGGTAAAATTAATTTCCTGAGGAGGTTTGTGCCTAGCTTTGTTGAGGAGGTAAAGCTTATAACATCCATGTTAAAGAAAGAGAATGAAGTAAGGTGGACTCCTCAATCGCGACATTCCTTTGAACAAATCAATAAGGCCCTGACTGAAGCTCCTGTGCTTATCAGTCCCGACTACTCAAAGGATTTCCTTATATTCTCCTTTGCCTCACCTGACACAGTGGCTTTTGTTCTATTACAGACAAACAACATTGGGCTAGAGTAGCCTATTGCTTATTTCAATCGAGCATTGAGGGACGTCGAAGTCAGGTATGACACTATAGAGAAGCAGGCCTATGCTCTGGTAAAAGCTCTCAAAGCTTTTAGAACCTATGTCCTGCAGTAAAAAATCATCGCCTATGTCCCCTCGGCTGCTGTTAAAGACATTCTTATTCAACCTGACATAGACGAGAGAAGGAGTAAATGGATAGCCAAAATTATGGAATTCGACCTGGAAATAAGGCCCACCAAATTGATCAAAGGTCAAGGTTTAGCCAAATTGTTGGCTGAAGCAAAATGCCAAGCTTTGGGGATAAGTTTCATCAACGAATGCTCAGGTATTCACCAGGATCGACTGCCTGACGTAGACCATCAAAGGGAACCCCCATTGGCTCGATGTCCTTGGTATAAGGATGTAATATACTTTCTGCAGAAGTTGCGGCCTCTAGATGGTCTACAAAGAAGCAAAGCAAGAGCTCTCAAGCTCAAAGAAGTCAGATACTACCTGATCGATCAAGTGTTATATTGGAAAGACCCCCTGGGGGTGCTTTTAAAATGCATGAGTCCACCAGAGGCCGAGACGATCATGGCTGAATTTCACAGCGGCCTATGTGGAGGGCACCATTTCTGGAGAGCCACAACCCACAAAATCCTCAGGGTTGGGTACTATTGGCCTACCGTGTTCATTGATGTATGCAAAAGGGTCAGAGCCTGCATCAAATGTAAAAAATTTGCAGGAAAACAGCAGCTCAGGTCTCTGTCGTTAAATCTGGTGGTGGTTTCAGGGCCTTTCCAGTAGTGGGGCTTAGATTTCATTAGAGAAATTCACCCTGCCTCCAGTGGGCAGCATAGTTGGATCCTGACTGCTACAAATTTCTTTACCAAGTGGATTGAATCTATCCCCACCAGGAGTGCTTCCCACAAGGTAATCATTGGATTCTTGGAGGACCTCATCACAAGGTTCGGCTGCTCAAATAAGATTGTCACTGATAATGCAGTCGCTTCCGGGTCAGAACCACTAGCCAAGTTCTGTGAACAGTTTGGGATCAAATTGATTAACTCCACCCCATATTATCCACAGGGAAACAGTCTAGCGGAATCCTCCAACAAAAGATTTATAAGGATCATCAAAAGGTTGTTGGAAGACAACAAAAGGGCTTGGAATTCAAAGTTGAAATTTGCCCTATGGGCTGATCGGGTGACTACAAAGAGATCTATAGGTCTCTCCCCTTTCCAGTTAGTCTACGGAGCCGAAGTTGTCTTCCCTTCTCAGCTGGCCATTCTCGTAGCGAAATTCTTCCAGGATTATCAAGAAGAGGCCAATGACATGATCAGAAGGATTCATCAGCTAGTAGAGGTCCAGCAGGCTAGGGAGCAGACAGTGGACATAATTCAGGACCATCAGCAAAAGATCAAGCAAGTCTTTGATAGGAAGGCCAAGAAGGAGCGGTTCCAGATAGGAGACCTGGTGCTAAAATGGGATGCTCCTAAGCAAGGTAAGGGAAAACACAACAGATTTGAAGCCCCGTGGATTTGGCCTTTCAGAATCTCCGAGACTTTCTCAAATAACACATACAGATTGCGAGATTTGGAAGGTGAAGAAGTTTTCAGCAGCCCAGTGAATGGGCATTTCCTAAAGAAATGTTTTGTTTGAGTCTCAGATGGCTCCTTTGTTTGTAAATATTGTCCTTTTTGTTTCTTAGTTCATTTTCGTTTTTATTTTTGTGGCCTAATAATGACTCCATAGCCCAACAACGAGGCACTGGAACTGCAAAATGAGTCCTTAGAGCATCACAGGGATGACTCTATCCCCCATGGAGCCTAATGTTAGCGACATTTCTTTCACAGGGATGTTTTCCTCTCCGATTTGAGGCCTCTGATGTAAACACATGGAAGTGGGATTTTGAAAGCCGGTCAGGTGAGTTTTATTTAAAGGCCACAACCATAAGCGTCAAGCGAGCCTGATCATGGACACGAGAAACAACGAAAGAGATCTAGACCATCCGTCTGAGAAAAGACGCGTGGCAGGAGATCGACGTCATCAGGAAAGTCCCGACAGGGAAGCGCCCATCGGGGAACTTGAAGCCATCGGGATATCGGGGATCTTGGGGACGAGTGATTCGTGCACTTCAAAAATGTCGCGAAACCCCGATGGAGAGTATGGTCAAGGGCATATGGTAGTGGTCACTTGGACCAGGGCCTAGTCAAAGGGCTAGCACGGAAGGAGCCATCGGAGATCGAAAAATAGGGAGTCCCATGGACACAAACATCGTGTCATCGTGAACGCCGAAACTCCGATGGAGGGTTTGACTACGGTCACATGGAGGCAATGGTCATATGGTTCATGTTCTAGACGGTAGGGGCTAGCTCATAGAGGTGGAGCTCATCGCAAATCAGGGATTGAAGAGACGAGGAGTTCTCGACAGCAAGAACCGCGAAACCCCGAACCCCGATAGAGAGTCGGGGATAACCACGGTTAGGTTCCGAAGCCGTGAGGGTGAAGGAAAGGACCTGTGGATCAGGTTATTCGGTCGGCATATCGAGTATCGAATTTCGGGAAGTTGGCACCCCTTATTTCTTGCACTTTGAAACTCCGAACCCCGAATTTCCGATAGCACCCAGAATCGGGCCCACGGATTTGGCGCCTAGTCATCGAGAAGGAGGCCTGGGGGAGGGGAGTTTATGTTTGTCATTCTACCTCTCAGACCCCGATGACATGTATCCTCCATTTCGTCATCTTGCACTCCTAGCCACCTCCACCTCAGCTTATTGCCCCCCACCTTGTTCAGTCACCGAATATCCTCTGTTGTCTCCACGTCATCTTTTTGTGCCACATCTCATCTACACCTTTAGCTCCTAAGAGCCCACGCATACCCAGTATCCCGTCTGTCATGCCCATCACCTCAGCCTTGTCATCCCCGTTCACGTTGGCCAGCCGAGTCCCCCTGCAGAAATCCAGCAAAGCAGCAGACAACCAAAGGTAGGCTACCACATCTCCCAAATGAATATTTGACCAGAGCCTCTCAGGTCCCGATGAATCAGTTAATGCAAATGAGGAAGGTGGGTGATACATCATCTCCTTCGTTAAATAGAAGGTTAGAAAGGAGTGTGCACAGAGACAGGCTGTTAGTTCCTCCTGAAAAAGATCGCGTCTGACAGACGACTGCATGGGCATTCTGCCCAACGTCTGCATATGTAGCCTAACAAAGAAGCTCCTCAATGTCAAGCATTGAATTCATGATGTGATCTCACTTTCAACATCGAAGTCAGTTCCAAGTATATGTAGGCATTTTTGCCATTTTTGTAAGGATCGATGGTTGAGCAAAGCTCCCGGTTGTAAAGTTTTAATGAAGCACTGTTATTCTGGTTATGCATGAACTTTTGAGATTTCTTGCCTTATGAATGCCAGTTTTTTTCATGTCTTTGTTACACTGTGTTAGAGCAGCTCGGAATTGGAGGATCCAGTTGAGTTGTAGCTATTATAGGATGATGTTGTAATGGATCACTGTAATAGTTGCGCTGTCTCTAATATGTTCTTATGATTTTCCCATCGCTGAGTGACTTGGAATTGGAGGATCCAGTGAAGTCCCCTTTCAGTTTCTTGAGACCCTGAACCAAGCAGATCTTGCATTCAGAGTCTTTCTTCTGCAAACTGCCGAAAGCCTGTTGCCCAAAGTTGTTTGTTCACTTTTCTTACTAAGTCTTCCACCTGTTCATCTTTTAATCAACCCACTAGCTGAAGTTAGGATTCCAGACCTCCTTTGTTCTTTACGTACCAGACTCAGTCCCTGAGTTAGAGTAATATCCCCTCGAGTCTTTATCTCCATTTGATCATCCCTTTATAAACAAATCGTGACATTAAACTGATGGGTGTCGGACTCTTCTCCTGCAAGCAATCCAGGAGTGACTTCCGACGCTAACACCTTAGAATCTTTGTGAGGGACTATCTCAGTCTGCCCTCATGACATCGTGTGTCTCTCGAACTAGGTAATCATTAACCTACAATTTGAGCCACGACGGGAGTGTTAGTAGGTTGTGGCAGGGTTGTTGCCACACCTCTCCCTCAATATCTCGGGATGTTGTGCATGGCCCCTTTACTCCTAATGTGAGTCTGATTAGCAAGCAATCATCAGCCTGCATCCATCAATGAAATATGTCAACGAATCATAAGCAACATCATAATATACCTGATCATATGTCACATATGCATAAACAGAAATACCCAAACCAGATATAGTCCACTCCCTGACTCGATCTGGAGTTTAAGGAGGTCCACCAATGCCATCGACACTCTCAATCTGTCAAGTGTCATGCACACTCATGAGAAACTCATCAATAGCACCTGTCTATACATAGATATCAAATAACATAACATCATAATCCATAAGCATCATCATCACAATCAATAACTGGAACATACAACCATATACTAAACCGGATCACTTGCACGCAAGCGTCCTCAAAGAATAAGTCATATCCTTTGCGCGTAAGAGCGAGATGTTACAATTTTTAATTACTTTATATATATATATATATATATATATATTCTAATTTTAAGGTCAAGGCCAAAGCCAGACACCAAATTGGTGTATGAGACTCTCTTGTTTGTGAGACAAGGGATCCCCTCCACCATCAATTTGACTGCTAAAGTTTACGGAGGTATACATACCCTACCCCCCTCTAGATTTGAAGATAGAGGTCAAGGCCAAGCCAAACACCAAATTGGTGTATGAGACTCTCTTGATTGTGGGACAAGGGATCCCCTCCATGATCAATTTGACTGTTAAAGTCTACAGAGTTATACATACCCTACCCCCCCTCTAGATTTGAAGATAGATAAAGAAGATGATGATGATAATTAATGTCCAATGAGATCAAATTGTGGTTAAGGTGATATAAAAATATTTTACTCAAAGTGGACAATGAAATATTTTATTTATGGTCAACAATGAATTACACATCTCCCTTGATGTAATCACATATATCTTTGAAATAGAAAAAACATTTTCCAAACTCTTATAAAATGCTCTTCTTACTTCTTTATGAATAAAGAGTCACCCTTAGCCCCATGGGATAGCACAATTGGTGAGAAGTATGCACACTCTCGATACATAGAGGTCACGAGTTCAAGCTTTGTGTCCCTGGGGTTACGATTTAGCACCCTTACCATCTCATCATCCACGAACTTGTCGCCATTCTTTTTTCATGGAAGAATATAAAATAACATTACATTTGATTCACTTAACCATAAAACAACATAAATTTATAGTAAATATGCATTATTTTTATTAATGTTAAACATAAAATGTTATTTTTTTACCATTTTAATTTATGCATTAAATTACACATATCAAAATTTATCCACTCAATCATTAAAAACATAGATGGGACTTCTATCTATATAGCAAGTACATTCAACCATATAAAAACACCTTTCCATACACAAGTCAGTCCAATGGATTATTAAAAAACACATTACTTCTCTCCTTACACCAAGTCAAATTAAAAAAGAATCATATAGAACTATATCAATTGTGCTCAGTCTTAAAGTAAATTTTCAATTATTCTTTAAGTAAAATTTCAAGTTATTGAAGGCGAGTTCAATAGCAATTCATGACGGTTCAATGCCTCACTAAAACACAACGAAAGCACCAAACTCTTTTATTTGTTGGCCAGAAGTTGACCAGAAAAACTTTCCTGATCAACTTTCATGCTTTCCCCACCAGAGGGTCCAAGCAGCCCATGCCTGAGCAGTCCAGTTCTTTTATTCTCAATTCACAGTCAGAAAATAAGGAAACACTAACTACTTTTTATTCGTTGAACAACACCGGACCAATCCAGTTACCAGTTACCTTCCTTTTTATGATGCAGAAATTCAAATCAACTTCCATGCTACCCATAACCTGGAGGATCCAAGTTGCCAATTTCAATATACATACACCAGCCTTCAGAGCTTTGCAACACAAGGCAGTTGCAATTCATAAGATTTGAGCTTATACCAAAGATGAATTAAGACCTTTCAGTACCTTAACCAAGCAAAGCTCAGCAGGCAGGCAAGTGATGGTCTTACTTGATCATAGACCATTCATAGTCCAGCCAACCACCTTTCCAACCAGTAAGGTCCCGATCAACTGGAAAAGGTCCTGATCAGCCCCGATGCTACCTGATTCTTATGCACAGCTACTGAGCAGAACTCGGAGCAACCAACAAGATTCGGTGAAAATGATGTGGGTTCACAACCTCCCCTACAACAGAGCCATGAAAAGAAACAAAAACGCTAAAAGCATTCAGTCCTTAAAGCTTATCCTCATACTCTGAGAGGGCAGTGATATGCTCCTTGAGTCCCTTCCTCCTCCTGATATCAGTTACAAGCTGACTGGCCTCTGAACAAGAGTCCAATGGATCGCAGCCCATCAAATCCCAATGA
>ML789810.1:23651-61069 GCA_009831015.1 Picea engelmannii
CCCCCCCCCCCCTTTACCTACCAACCTGGCGAGTCATTTAATTCAAGGTTAGCAAGCCGCTCTTGGTTCTCTGGGCCAATGAAGTCCAAATACGGTATTAGTTTTGGTGGAAGTTAACGCCACCTTTCCAGATGCATATTAATAAGGTATTTATTAATTAATATGTTACATTTATACATTAATGTATTGATAGTTACTTTATAAAATTTATTCATCATCTTTATATATAATATTAACATTAATAATATAATTTTCTATTACCATTAATAATACAATAATGTAATTTTCTATTATTATATTAATTAATTGATTATTTATATATTTATTAATTAATATTTTATTACTTTAGTACATTTATATAATATTATATCAATGATCAAAGTATTTATTTGTTATTAATGTATTATTACTTGATTAATATATGTAACAATCTCTTTATACTTTACTAAAATATTTTAAAAATTACTTAATTAATTAATTAATATATTACATTATTAATTTTTTTTTAATGTATTTAGTTTAGTTTTACTTTATTATTATCACAAGGTTATTTTATTATTATTATTATTTAGTTTATTATTTTGGTATGTAGTATTTTATTTCTCATTAATTAATTTATACTTTATAATCAATTATTAATTAAAAAATTAAAGATAATTAATTATTATTTATTATTTATTTATTACATTTAAAATGTATTAATTTATTAATGGTTGCATGTCGTTTGTCAACTAGCAACAACCACATTTATGTAATAAGTGGTTGATATATGGCGATCGACGCCATTAGTTTTAAAAAGGTGGAAAATGTATGATAATAATTGAAAGTTTTCACATTGTAAATAATTTTATATCAACTTTATATAGAAAGAGAGAAATTGAAAGTAAAGGTGTTTTTCACTTCTCCATATATGGGAGATGTGCAATTCCTTAAATGCTTAAAATAGAGTTAACAAATATTATTTAAAAATATGGTAACAATTAAATCTTTTAGTATCAACTTTATATATATATATATATATATAGGGAGTAAAAAATTCTTACTGGTAAAAAATTTGAATGGTAGATTGAGTATGAGGGAGATGTACAATTCCTTTAGTTATAATTCTTTTAGAGCACAAATTTTGAAGAAATGTTTCCATTTATTGGTATATATATGAGGATTAAGTTATCTACTCAAAAAAAAAATTGCATCTTGAGGAATTTGATCCCTCTCGACGCATAGTTAAGATGGATCTACATTGGTATATATGAGGATTACTTGCATACAGTAGGGATATTAAACATAGTGGATGAGAGCCACTTGTGTCCGTTGTTAGCATAGGATTGGGGTTGTTAGGACCGAGTCGTTCCACTCCAAAGATTTAAGCTCTTTTATCTAAACCTCTTGAAGTCCACTAATTTATGAAATGAGAAGTGTTTTGTTTAATGCTTTTGGGTATCCATATATATGAGGATTACATGCATACAGTGGGGGTATTAGACATAGTGGATGGGAGGCACTTGTGTCCATTATTAGCGTGGGATTGATGTTGTTGGGACTGATTCATTCCACTCCAAAGACTTAATCTTTTTTATCTAAACATATTAAAGTGCATTGTCTACTGAACATGGCCCATATTTCGATAATAAATCCCTCCATGGATACTATCAGTTTCATAGAAATAACCACATATCCATCTCTCATACAAACCCCATCTCATAGAACTTCTTCCTTGGCAACCTCTACTTCTGATATAACTATTATCTCTATTCCCGAACAAGAGAACATTGTTCATTAGAAGCTCCCACCTATCTCACCCAAATATGTATACAAACTTCATAGGTGGAACTACAAGTCACATACCCTCATCAAAACTCATTCCATAGATATTCCTTTCAGTGGCCAAGAAGATCTTATCAATATTAATCTATTAGATAAAGATATAATTGATTAGGAAAAAAGACAAAACTATACGTATGCCCACATTGGAGCCATTAAATTTGGACTCACCCCCTAATCATGTTGTACATTAATGTATCATCATTATGTTGTGCCCTAGATATAAGGCTAATTGGGCCTTTAGATATAAGGCATACGAAATTTGTAGATTCCTTTATCAGGATTTCAAGCTCTGCTCAATCGGCCCTCCCTTCGCCATCATATATCCCAAATATTTTATAGCCCTTGAAGATCCTTATATCTATAAGCTCATTAAAGCTTATATTCTCATTCGATATGCACATTAAATCAAGCATCATCCAACTTAAGAGTCATGTGGTTTGGAAATGATACTCTTCCACCACTCTATTCCAAGTTTCTTACCACTTCGCGCCTATGGCTTGGTGAAAAATGATCTTTCACACCAATCTCATGCATCGGAAGGGCGTGATGTTGCGGCAAGTGCCATAGACTCAACAAGAAACTTATACATACTTATAGACTAGCACAGCCGCAAAGTGGCTGGTGAACGTTGAAAGACGATGTTAAAGGTTTTTCTCGGACAGTTGAAACGCACATAGAGCTAAGGAAATCTAAAAGTTAATTTCAAATGTGGTAATTCCAAAGGTTAATTAGTTAAACGTGGCAATCATATGGTAGTATAGTGATTTCTTAATATGATTAGGTAAATGTTAAAAAGTAAACAGGTTAACTGATGCATTCAAAAATACAAGGAAGTTATGAAGAGTAAATCACATTCATTGATTTGGGAGGACGACTAAGAATACACCAGCATCTTCAATTGTTAACCATCAAATTAATTTTAAATTAAAAAGTGATTAATTGTGCCCATCTCCAATAGATATACACCTTTCGACGTAAAGATATGAACTACAAACACTTTGTATTCAAGTTCACCAACCACTGCGAAGAGAGAGCATACTTATCGTCTCGTGACCTCGCACTCTTAGTTTATGATCTTTTTTTCTCGTATGGAAGTCCAACGAAGGGGGTGCAACGAGAGAGAATACACGTAGAGCTCAAAATCTAAGACTCGATGGTGCAAATGAACCCCAAAGTACTTATTTATAACTATGACATCTAGTTTCGTTAATTAAAGATTCACGCCAACCTATCACCATTTTGGGGCATGAGGGGACAACCTCACATTATATCCTCCCTTCATCATTTCTAGGACATGTAGGGACTTGATGGAGCATATCGCTACCCACAAGTCGAATCAAGAGATATATATGGCCGACAACATCGCCAACATAATATTTACCTTATATACAAAGAGGAATCTATGGAGATTTAGAAAAGAGAGAAAGATGAGCTATTTTAGTGGCCCAAAAAAATGGAGATGTTGGGCCTACACGTTTTTGTAGCTCAATATTCCATATTGATTAGGTTATTAAAATCCTCTTCTAAAATATTTTCTATCATATGGATCATCCCAATTTTCAACAAATTCGGGGAGAGGATATAGGAAATTTGTGACGCATCTCGCTACATCGGATCCTTGGAGTATGGAATGTGGGGGACACATAAAATCACCAATGAACTCATATCTTACTTTAAGATTTAATTTGATTTCTTCATTGATTATCCCAAGCATATTTCCCTATTGGTACTTCATTGATTTTACCACTGAAATGTATTAAGGAGGATCCTGCTTTTCAATCTTCGTATTTGCAGCTTTCATCTTGAATTTGAACCATATAGTCGTATTTGCAACTTTCATCTTGAATTTGAACCATATAGTTTCACAAGCTGCAATAATGAAATATGATTGGAGATGCAATATGAACTTTGATATTCTCTAGTACCAGACATTGCGCAGTCAGAATCTATCCAAAAGGACCTATGTCGATCTTGTCCATGGATTCATTGTCAAGTTACAAGGATCACCACAGAGAACAATTTCCCCTTTTTCTTTTGTTAGCTACATTATTAGTGAATAATCTTCACATGTTAAAATACCTACAACAATATCTAAACAAAAAAGGTTTTTTCATCAAAATCTATGGTTACCCCAAATCCCTTCCAGTTGAGTCTTTCATGTGCATGGCTAAGGCCAAAGAACGCCTTATTTTCCCATTTTTCTAGAATATAGATTTTCAACTTACTTTTTTTAATCTCTTCGATGAGGGTTTTTGAAAGATATTGCTCAATGTTTTCTCTGGTAATGCGAAATGGAGCAGTTCTTTCCCTTCAAGAGAATTGACAACACTTATAACTGTCACGTTGATTTTTTTCGATGCTCATCTATGTTATATCTAGTGTGAATAGCTTGCATGTTTGACCAGTTTAAAAACTTGCATTCATCATTGATATCTTGTGTGGGAGATGATGATTATATAGGAAAATATTCCCTTTTAGATTTTAATTATGTTGACCATTGTCTAATGGGAATGTTTTGGAGATTTCTACTAGGGACGAAATGTTATTCACTAGATGGATGTCTCATAGTCATTTGTAGGCTCTCTTTAGGGAGAGGATATCCTAAGATCATATAGAAATTTTCACTCAAGGATGTGAACTTGCGATTGTGAATCTGTTCTAGTTTTTCTCTGCATGCAGGGAAATCTTGATAACTACCTGAGTGTCTTGATTGCTTTGTTTTCTCATGTTGGTTACCAGCAGTGGTTGTTTGTGAACATATATGGTGTGGATCTGTAACATGGAGAGATGGAGATTTAAAGGACAAGGATATTTGGTTTATTTGTAGAGGGATTCATCGCCTATGTGGGTTCTGCACAATTTGTTGTGTCGATTTGAAACTAGTCATATCTATCCTCCCACTCTACAGGATATTCTATACCCGTCCAATTGAAAGTGATGGGTTGATATCGGTGTGAAACATCATTTTCCACCATGCTATGCAAGCGTGAAGTGGTAACAACATTAGAATGGAGTGGTAGAAGAGTATCGTTTCCAAATTGCATGACTACAAGACTCTTAAGCTAGATTATACACGATTTAGTGTGCATATTGAATCTTGTAGGGAAAATGTAAGCTTTAAGGACCTCATAGATACAAGAATCTTCAAGGGCCACTAAATAGTTTGGATATATGGCAGAAAATAAAATGCCATCATGAAGAGGAGTTTGAAATCCTCCAATCAAGGCATATGCAATTTTTTTATGCTTTATATCTAGGACACAACATAATGATGATACATTCATGTAAGGCCTAAGTAGGGGGCCGAGTCCAAATTTAATGGCTCCAACGTGGGTATAGTATAGTTTTGTATTTTTCCCAATCCATTTTATATTTATCTAATAGATTAATATCGATTGGATCTTCTTAGACATTGAAAGGAATATCTATGGAATGTGTTTTGTGTTGGAATACTGGGAGGAGGGGGTGAATCAATATGAGAAATTTTATTACTTTTAACCACTGAATGTGTATTGTTTAAATTTATGAATAGTTCATCAATAGCATTCAAAACATCATGAGAAGTATAAATAAATAGTGAACAATGAGCAACCACACAATACACCATAATTTTACATGGAAACCCAATGCGGGAGAAAACCACGAAATTATTTTCTTATTTGTCAAAAGAAATACATTCATAGGAAGCACCAACTTCCTTGTTTTCCAGCTACAACTGGAAGGAGGCTACAACCCCCTAGTTTCTTAGGATCCAACCTGAAGGAAGCTACAACTCCCTTAGTTTTCATGCACCAACCGTAGCTAATAGCCTAGCCCACATTGTGGTTATCTCCCTCATTGCCCCCTGCACACATTCAAAGCCCAACCCACTCAAACACAAGTACATGAGAAAGAATCCCTCTTGCTCCTATGCACTCATTGTGTTTGAGTGGGAAGAGATGAGAAAGTGTGTAGGGGGAAGCAAGGGAGATAGAAGTCGTGTGGGCTAGGTTATCATATGCATCATTGTGATTCCTCTGATGGGCCATTATCCCAAGATGGGAGCCTGAGATTTTATTAATAAAATAAAACTCAGAACTAGTTTTTCAGGGTTTTTCCAGGGGTGTTTACCTGAATCTTGTGTGCAATGTGGTGTTTGGTTTATGTTTTAAGCTTCCTCTTATCTTTCATTGAGTAACCTAGCAGTGCTTTAGTTCAATAATTTTTTTTCTCAGAATTACTTGTCGTGTGCTAGGTTGTCATATTTCAACAGCTACAACCCCCTTTCTTTGCCCCATCCCACTACCTTAAAATATAAGTGGAGACCAAATTGTCACTACCACAAACTTTTTCAATATTGTCACTGTAAACCATATCACTGTAAGACCTATCACTGTAATACCTACCATTGTAAAACCTTTCACTGTAAAACATGTCACTTCAAACTCATCAACCAATCAGATCTGATCACATAGATCTCATACCCACTATCACAAGTGCATAGCTCAAATCATGTACCCAACATCACAAATATATCTCTCTACACATGTGCCATACATGTATCAATCATCCATAAACAACATACAATGAACTATCACATCAACCATGTATCAAACCCTCATTGTTATGTAGCTTCAACCTATACCAATACCTTCAACAATAAATCTCTACCAAACTACCTCAAACATGTACCATATGACACAAGATATGCCTCAACAAAACATACAAGAATGTGTGCCAAGTACAAACAACAAGTGCACCACCAATGTGCCTTTGTGTATCTACCTCATATAGCATGTACCATACATCCAATAATACCTCAAGAGAATATACCCAAACTCACATGACCATACCTGAAGCAATCACCAAGATCCAACCTCAAACAAACATACAACCATACCCTTTACTTTCACAAGATAGATACTCAATGTATGCAATAGGTGATAATAGGAGTCTCTTGGTCTCTTATTTATACTTCCCAAGTGCCTTCCTTTAGGGGCTATATTGTAACTATTTTACCCATTTTCCTTCTTTTAGGGCTAACCCACATTCTTCTTGCAACTACTTTATCCATAATTAGTAAACTCATCATTTATTTGTTACAACTACTTACCCATAATTAACTTCTTATTGCAACCACTTTGACTAGAAAACTTATTGATAACTTTCTAGAGACTTCTAGAATAATAGACTTCTTATTGACCTTCTAAGAGTTTATAGATTATTCTTAAGGGTCCTCCAATATTTGCAAAGCCATATCTCTTCAACTGTAACGAGCCACGTGATGTACCACCTATCAACGAAAACAACATGACGTGTATATATGATAGGCTTACTTGCAAATACATTGGCCTTCATGTGTTTATTCCTCGATCAATTGTGGGTTCCATGACCATACCTTCAAGGCTACCGAAATTTCTTCAAGGGTTGACATCAATGACAATCGGAATGATTCTCATGCTCCCCCTGTGATGATTTCTCCCCCTATGATCATGCCTCTATTTTTTCTCTCCATTTCCATGCCTCTGATTACTCTTTCTCCCTCCCCCTTTGACATTAATGTTGAAGGGTAACTTCCCTTTGGGGTTGCTCCCCCTATCTGAACTGTCCTTTGGGATGCTCCCCCTGTCTGCAAACTTAGAATATTTACGTTATCATTTTTCTTTTTATGGTGCTTCCTCGTGTAAATCCATGACATGTATGAAAAGCATTCAAAAATTCATTGTGGGATAGAAACTAGTCCAAGTTTCTATCGAAGTTACTCAAAGGTCTCCCTCTAAAGAGGTTTGGTGACGATATCTGTAATTTCCTATTTTGTCCCAATATACTCGACCCTAATGTTCTTCTCTGCAACCTGTTCCCGTAGAAAGTGAAACTTAATCAGAATATGTTTCTTCTTAGAGTGCATCACTGGTTTATTTGATATATTTATGCCATTGGTGTTATCACAAAATATCAGAATGGGCTTATCATATTCAACCTGTATATCCTTCAAAGTTTGTTTCATCCATAGAACCTTAGTACAACATGTTGTTGCTGCAATATAATCTGCTTTTTTTGTAGGAAAAGATATTGATGATTGTTTCTTTCTCAACCATGATACTAGACACTCACCCAAGTATAATGTTTTTCCACTTGTACTTCTTCTATCATCAATGCAACTTGCCCAATCTACATCTGTGTAGGTTGTTAGCACATGAAATGTTCAGGAGTCAAAAATTCTGACCTTAGTCCATGTAAGAGTCTTGGTGTCATGCTATCAGTTATCATCGTGAAGGAAATAAGGGTCAAATGGGTCTCAAACTTGGTCTCAAATTCATCATTATCATATTTCATGTCTCAAGGGTTTGTAGAAAAATTCCATTATGTCATTTTCCAACTGTTTAGAGGTCAAGTCGGAGGTAAGATTTATTTGTTGCCAACTCACCTAAAAGTTCGCAATGTACTAAGAAGTAATTCATTTCACTAATCTCTCATCATTGCACCTTGAAAACGTGTCAAGGGATATTTCATTGTCTTCATCTCTTTCGATCAATATGATTTTCAAATATTATGTCAAAGAACAAACTTTAACAGTTTCCTTGAAGCGCACTACTGGAATTTGAAAATTGGTGTTGCAAACTGGCACTGTGAACTGAATGAAGAAGATTGTTCAAGATTGGATGCCTCCCTCTAAGTCCATATTAGGTTCAAAAAGCACCAACCTACATTTATACATACCAAGGTCATTCTACAACTTATTTTTGCAAACAAAGTTATATTCCCATTGATAATTATGCATTGTGAACTGGTGTTGGCACTGCGAACCCTCTGTTTTTACAAAGTTGTCTCTTTTGCTTATCTGCATTTTCACTTAGACTGGATTTTTGTTACTTTTATCACTCTTACCTACAATTTTCCCCACTCCATACCATTATTGTGTATAAGTTTTCAGACAAGTTAACTCTGAGTATATTAGCTCTGCAAATCAATCCTAAAAAAAAATATGTTTTACTATATAGTTCACATAGCATTGTCATAATAGGTTACTAGAGGTTTTTAAGATAGAAATCATGGACATACAACAAAGAAATAAAATCCACAAGGGAGGATAGATTGTGAGAACTGAACCATATGACATGCAACTCAGCAACTCTGAACCGTTTTTCAAGGACGTCTTCCAAAGGATGGGTTGTCGTATTTTTGTCAGAAAATGAAAAGAGGGCATCCTGAAGTGGAAAAAAGGAATTTAGTTATGTTGGCTAAGATGTATACTAGAAGGAGTACCAGAACCAGAAGATTAATAAAAAATTATCCTCCACATCAGCATCATTTTTGTCAAGGTTTATTTTTTTGCACCCAGTTACTACATTAAGTGATGGTTTGGGATTTTGACTTAAACTTCGCATCTTTTTGTGTTTCTTCAAGTTTACTTCAGGTTGAAATAAGCTTGCAACATCTTGTGGAAGGTCTATCCTACTTCAGGTACAATTTTTAAAAGTTTGGAATCTTTTTGCAAGGAAACAGGTTGCTATGGGAAAGTTCGCAGCACCTAGACTCACTGGCACTGCAAACTGGTAATTTGGGATAGTTTGTAGCAATTAGCACACAACAGAGTCATGTTTTGATCATAAATTTTGAATTCTGATATGGGTTCTTTTGAAATTTTGTGTGGAGAAGAACCATATTACCATTGAATTGCTGAAAAAACATCATCTTGACCCAGTTCATAGTTTGGGAGAAAAGTCAAAATGATCACCTACAGGAAAGTTTGCAGCGCATGCTGTCAAATGCGTTGTGAACTCTTAACAGTTTGAAAAATCTGAGCTACGGGAAGGTTTCCAGCTGTCAGGAAAGGTTCGAATGGTTTCCTAGGATTTATTTGGACATGAGGGACATGTGTTCCATCTCCAGATCAAGCAGGATGATCTATTTCAAAAGGCATTTATTGCAATAGACAAGATCCCAAAAAATAGGATTTTTTAATGTTTTTGTTGGAATCTTTTGTAACAAGCTCCTAAGTGGAGGAGAATCCTATGTAGCTCCTTGGTTTCGACCTCCTTAGAGTATAGAGAGATCATTCACTATATATGAAGTGGATTTTGATAAGGAAAGGGTTGGATTCATGATCCAAGAGAGGAGAAATCTTGAGGAGCAGTTTAACTGCTTATTTGTAAGCTCAAGGGCATGTTTGTAATCAACATTTTTTCCAATAAAGATTCATGAGATTTGTTTATCAGATTGTCTTCTTTGTTTTCCCATTTCTTTTTATCTTCTTGATTGAATATATTGCATTTTTTTATGATCAAAGGTTTCCTTTGATCAATGGATCCCTAAGTAGCAAAAAATGTGTTGTAGATGGCTTGTTAATCATTGTTTTTGTTCAATCATTTTTCAATCTATTCTGCGAAGAGGATCTTTGTTTAGTAGACTTTATTCTTTTGTTCACCTTCCTTCATACTAATAATCATCATATAATCTCTTAACCTGATATTTAGCTTAATTTCCTTCAATCTGCAAAGTGGTGTTGAATCCATGCCCAATGGTAGATCACTGATCTACAGTCAGACTATTTTCCTCTTTCTTGTTCTTTCTTGTTGATCCACCCTTTTAAATTGATTTAATTTTTCATGTCCTGATGGGTATTAGGATTGTTCTTAAATAAGTCTAAGAACAACTTCTAGTGCTAACATTTTTTGCGTCATTTTCGGGGACGAAATTGAAGATCTTCCCTGGGTTGTACGACAAATATTACTACCATTTCTTGATGGTGAGAAAGGATTGGTGACAGAAAAGACTGCAACCTTTTCACCTCGCGACTCCACTCCATGAATAAATAATATGATGGTGACTTCATTGATTCAGGACGACAAAGGCCATGGAGGCTATCTTGGCATGGAGGTTTGCACCTCTCAATTTTTCAGTTGTCCCTAGTTTTTCAAATCTAGTGCCTCCTCCATCATAATGGATGGATTATCTTCATGTTTTCAAAGAAGAGAAGGAGGATAATTGTATATTTTAACGTTGTAAAATATTTACTGCAAAAATATTTTTAGTAGAAGAACATAAAATATACAATGTCAAATACAAACATTACACAGAGATTTTTCCCTTGGAAACCCAAACCGGGAAAACCAACATATTCTATATTCATTCATAGTGATACATTGTTTACAATACAATATACATATAGGAGCCAGTGGCATCCAAAACCCTAACCCAATGACCTAGATTAGTCAACAACCCTAATTCCTTAACCTAAAATAGAAAACCATCGGAAAAAACCATGTGCCGAAAAACCACACAACAATGGACACGAAAATTGTGGCAACACAAAAAATGATGGAAAAATGCGACATGTTTCTCGAGGAAACTCATGAAAATAATATAACTCATACCCAACATTCTCCCACTTGTTTTTTTCTTTGCATACAGGGGGTTACAAGGTTAAGTAGTCAAAAATCCAGGGCAACAATGCCCATGGATCCTCTACACCAAGAGAACTTCTCAGTGCTCACAGATTTTGTTAATGAATCTGCAACATTCTTCGAAGTGTCCACTTTCATCAACAATACTTTCTTTTCTTCAACCATGTCTCTCACAAAGTGAAATTGAATATCAATATGCTTTGTCTTTGAATGATAAGTTGGGTTCTTCACCAAAAAAATTGCACTTTGACTGTCACAATCTATCCTTGCAGCTTGTTGTACCAACCCAATACCCAAAAGCAATCTTTGTAACCATATTGCTTCCTTACTTGCATGAGTGGTTGCCATGTATTCAGCTTTTGTAGTTGAAAGTGCCACTATAGCCTGTCTTTTGCGCATCCAACTTATTGATCGTCCAAACAGGTTAAACACATACCCACTTGTAGATCTCCTACGATCCATATTTCCATCCCAGTCTACATCTACAAATCCATGTATATCCAAAACTATATCCAATCTTGGTCTTCCTTGGTAGCACAATCCATAGCTAGTAGTGCCATGAAAATACCTGAAAACCCTTTTTATTGTTGTCCAATGCTCCTTCCCTGGTTTTGACATATACCTGCTCAAAACTCCCACAACATGTGCAATGTCTGTTCTAGTACAAACCATTACATACATCAAACTGCCAACTACACTCGCATATGGAACACGAGACATGTCCTCTTCATCTTCCTGTGTCTTGGGACACTGATCCGTAGATAACTTTACACCAAAAGGAATAGAAACCTTGACCGGTTTACATTCCTACATATTAAACCTCTGGAATATTGTCTCAAAATATTTTCTCTGATTTAACCAAAGTTTCCTCTTTTTCCGATCTCTTTTAATTTCCATGCCCAAAATGAAATTAGAAGCATCGAGATCCTTCATGTCAAATTTAGAGGACAACTGAGTTTTCACATCCTGGATAATCTCCTTGTTTTTTCCTATCAGCAACATGTCATCCACATACAAGACCAAATAAATCAAATGATCACCAATTAATTTAAAATGCACAAAATGATCCTATTTGCTTCTTTTGAAGCCAAGTCCCAACATATAAGTATCAAATTTTTGATACCACATCCTTGGTGATTGTTTCAAACCATACAGGGACTTTTTTAGCTTGCATACCAACTCCTTCTTTCCCTTCACAACAAATCCTTTTGGATGCTTCATATAGATTTTGTCTTCCAGATTCCCATGTAGGAATGTTGTCTTCACATCCATATGTTCTACTTCAAAATAAAATGCAAGAAACAGATAACAAAAATATTATAGATGTTAACTTGGCAATAGGTGAAAAAATCCCACCAAAATCAATTCCCTCAACCTGGGAATAACCCTTTTCTACTAATCGAGATTTGTATTTCTCCACTTTTCCTTCTGCATTCAACTTCTTTTTAAATACCCATCCGATGCCAATGGGATTTCTTCCAGTCGACAACTTCACTAAATCCCAAGCCTCATTCTTATCCAAGGCTGTCATTTCTTCGTCCATGGCATTTTTCCAGAGATTTCCATCCTCTGAATCCACTGCCTCCCTGATATTTCCTTTCTGGTAGCTTTCTTTCTCGAACCGATCTCCTCAATACTAGAGTATGAGGATCTTATTATTCTAATTCTTGTTCTTCTGTAGAGTCTGATTCATAATCCTTTAAATAAAACTCTATTTTATCTAGTTCTTCCTTACTTGGTAGGACTTCTTGTTTAACAACATCCTTCATTTCTCTAGATACCACATCTCAGCTATACACTACCTTATTAGTTTCTAGGTTCCAAATCTTATAACCTTTGAGACCATCTTTATATCCAATAAAGATAAACTTTTCATCCTTCTTATCTAGCTTACTCATGTTTTCCTTTGGAACATGAACATATGCATCACAACCAAATACCTTGAGATGTGTGAGAGGAGGTTTCTTACCAGTCCATACCTCTTGTGGAGTCTTGTCATCTAGCACTGATGAGGGTGATCCGTTGACTAGGTAACATGCAGTACCCACTGCCTCTACCCAAAATTCTTACCCTAACCCGACACCAATGAGCATGCACATTGCTTTTTTCATCAACATCATGTTCATCCATTCTGCAACTCCATTCTGTTGATGTGTATATAGAGTAGTCTTATGGCCTGCTATACCACACTTCTTACAGAATTCTTCAAATTCAGTCTCGCAAAACTCTATGCCATTATATGTCCTCAACACCTTAATTCTTCTCTTTGTTTGATTCTCAACAAGAGCCTTGAACTCTTTAAACCTGTCAAAGACTTCAGATTTCTTCCTGAGGAAATATATCCAAGTATTCCTCAAGAAGTCATCTATAAATGAGACATACTACACAAATTTTCCCAATGATGGGATCGACACAGGTCCAAAAACATCACTGTGAACTAGATGTAAAATTCCTTTTGTCCTCGTTGCACCATAGGGGAATCTTACCTGTTTCTGCTTCCCATTCACACAATGTTCACATAAATCAAAATCCAGAGAGTAGTTAGACATACCTTCAACCATACCTTTACTGTGTAGTAGTTGAAGACCCTTTTCTCCGATATGCCCCAGTCTCTGATGCAATAGCATAACCTTTTCTCCAAAGACTGTAGGGATTATTTCTTCTTCAACTCCAATATCAGGAACAATGGAACTATTACACCCATCACTAAAAGTGTTTCCTTGCATCTTGTACAGAGTTCCAAACCGAACTCCCTTCAGTAACACCATTTCTCCTCGAACCATCCTACATGTTTCCTTTTCAAATATTGATTTTGCCCCTGCATCATCCATTTTTCTTACAAAAATCAATTTTTTGGCCAAACCTGGGATGTGCAGAACACCAGGCAGTGTTCTAATCCTTCCATCTATGTGACTCAACTTGAATTTTCCCTGTCCTATGATTATGGTTGTCGAATCATCACCTAAGAAAACATTACCTCCATCATACATTTCATATTCACATAACCACTCCTTGTGGGGAGTCATATGAAAGGATGCATATGAGTAAAACAAACATGCCTCATGATATGCATGTGTGTTTGAAGAACCCAAGTACATATCCCCTCCTTCTTCCTTGCAGGTATTTTCTTTTGTAGAAGGAGATTCTTCATATCCATTCTTTTTCTCAACTTTGGATCTACACTTATTCTTGTAGTACCCTTCTTTTACACATCTCCAACATACATTTACAAAATTTCCAGGAGATTTAGATCTACCCTTAGACTTAGATCTCCCACTTGAGAAATTAGATCTATTTTTTTCCTGGGAACGTCCTCTTGCAAATAATGTGGTTGTGTTCTTTCCTTCCATATTCTTATGTCTCATATCCTCTGACAACAAGGATGAGACCACTTCATCAAAATCCAAGGAAGTTGTATTACTACCTATGGCCACAACTAGACTATCCCACGAGTCTATTAAAGAACATAGTAAACTGATACATTTATCTTCATCTGAAATTTTAATCTCAACAGATACTAACTGACTTACCATAGTATTAAAGGAGTTCAAATTATCTACCTCCGAGTCTCCATCTCTCATCCTCGGGTTATACAACTTCTTTCTCAGGAATAGTTTATTTACTAGGGACTTAGACAGATACAAATTCCCCAACTTATCCCATAAATCCTTGGTTGTAGCTTCCTCTGACACATTCAGTAATACTGAATCTGAGAGACACAGTAGGATTGTTCTCTTCACCTTTCGATCCAACTTTTTCCAATAATTTTTTGAAGTTCTTGTAGGTGCGGTACCTGGATCTACTGCAATCCACTGATATATGTCCACCAACAGATCTTTCATCTTGAGCTTCCACAACTCAAAACTTTTCCCATTAAAATTCTCGATCTCCATTTTTTAATTTCTCACCATTTATTTTCACCTGAAAAATAAATACCACAGATCTCCCACTGTAACAAGGCTTATCATAGTCACGAGCCAAACCCTTGACCACAAAGGCGTCCCCCTGAATCCAACAAAGCTCTGATACCAAATGTAAATTTTTACCTTGTAAAATATTTACTGCAAATAGATTTTCAGTAAAAGAACAAAAAATATACAATGGCAAATAAAAACATTACACATAGATTTTTCCCCTGGAAACCCAAATCGAGAAAACCAACATATTCTATATTCATTCATAGTGATACATTGTTTACAATACAATATACATATAGGAGCCAGTGGCATCCAAACCCCTAACCCAATGACCTAGATTAGTCAACAACCCTAATTCCTTAATTGGAAATAGAAAACCATCGGCAAACACCATGTACCGAAAAAACGCTCAACAATGGACACGAAAATCGAGGCAACACGAAAAATGAGTCAAAATGTGACATGTTTCCCGAGGAAACTTGTGCAAAGAATATAACACATACCCAACAATAATCCTACCCAAAATCTTGTTACATTTCATTAATGCATGGATCAACTAGGCATACTTCACAAGGATGTATTGATGAAAATGTTCATGTACTCCTTAAAGGGTGATGCACGAAAATGGTATTTTTCTCTTCCTTCTTCTAGCATATGTTCCTTGATAGATTTCCATGTTGCATTCAACAAACATTGTAAAAGGTTCTTTCCACATGAACTGTTTCTTGAATATTGTTGTGAAAAATCAGAATCTCAAGCTCAAAGGACAATAGATTTTTCCTCTTATGATGAACTTTATGAAGATCTTACTGAAACAAAAATTAAAGAAGAGTTAGTTTGTGAAGAAAACATTTTAAACTCTTGTATTAAATAAGATATTTTTCAAGATCAAAAAATAGTAGAGCATGTTAACCACTGTTTAAATCAATCTATTTATGACATATTTGAAGTTGAACAAAATCCATTTGTTGGTTATGAAAAAGCTTATGAGAAAATTTCTCAAGTTATATCCCTTAATGGTCCACCTTTGTTTGATCACTATGGACATAGTGATGCTGAAGACCAAGAACAACCATTAATTTGTGAAGATCAAACATATAATATTTTTAATCGTGAGTCAAAAAAATCTTAAGAGAGGCGGTGTAGTTCCAAAAGGAATATTCCAGTTTTGTTCGGTCATAAAGAACAAGTTGAAGATTTCCTTGTAGAACATTAGTTAGATGAGCATAATTGATCAAAGAAATTACTTCATCAACTATCATTGGAGATCAACAAGTCTGCATTCACCATTCTTGTACTTGAATTTGTAGCAAATATTGAACAACACGTGATCAATAGTGATATCATCCTATAACAATTTTCAGTTTTGCAAACAAATCAAATTGGAGAAGATCTAACACTGACGCAATTCCCTTTCTTGAATCAGCTAGAGGTTTTTTATAATTTTCAGAATCCAATAGTATCCTGGATGGATTCATCATTTCCACATATCCCCAATGCTACAAGTTTTGACATCTCATCAATTTGCAGCTGTGACTACATGTTTTTGTGGAATTTTTTATGTTCATGATATGCTCTCTTCATGTATTCTTACTTAGCTACAAACAAGGTTTACAGTTCATCGGTCAGATGATTTTATGGCTTCATTAGAAAGATGATTACACTTGAGAAGTAGTTCAGTTGATTGGAGTAGGAGTAGGAGTAGGAGTGCGCATAAATAAGCCTGTCATGGAAGTATTTGGTTTTCAGTTTGAGTACAAAATTCAGTTTGCACTTGGTTTGCAACCGTATGTTTTGGTTTCAGAATAAGTTGCGTAATTTTGGAAGGAGGTGAAAGACTCCTTGGCCATGGATAAGGCATTGGAACTGCAATGTTCTTGGCAACTCATAGGGTGCATGTCGGCCCCTGTGGAGCCAATGTTAGCACATGAAATGTTTTGGAGTAAAACATTATGACCTTAGTCCATGTAAGAGTCTTGTGGTCATGCTATGAATTATCATCATGAAGAAAATAAGGGTCAAATGGGTCTCAAACCTAGTCTTAAAGTCATCATTATCATATTTCATGTCTCAAGGGTTTGTACACAAATTTCATTATGTCATTTTCCAACCGTTTAGAGGTTAAGTCACAGGTCAGATTTATTTGTTGCCAACTCACCTAAAAGTTCGCAGTGTACTAAAATGTACATCATTGCACTAATCTCTCATCATTGCACCTTGAAAACGTGTCAAGGGAGATTTCATTGTCTTCGGCACTTTCATTCAATATGATTTTCAAAGATTATGTCAAAGAACAAACTCTAACATTTTCCTTGAAGCGCACTGCTGGAATTTGAAAATTGGCACTACAAACTGGCACTGCAAACTAGAACTATGAACTGGATGAAGAAGATTGTTTAAGATTGGATGCCTCCCTCTAAGTCCAGCTTAGGTTCACAAAGCACCATCCTACATCCAGACATACCAGGTTCATCCTACATCTTATTTTTTCAAACAAGTTATATTCCCATTGATAGTTATGTGTTGTGAACTGTCTGTTATAACCTTGCAACACCAATTGTGCGTTGTGAACTGGTGTTGACGTCGTGAACCCTCTGTTTTTACAGAGTTGTCTCTTTTGCTTGTCTTCATTTTCACTCAGACTAGATCGTTGTTCCTTTTATCACTCCTACTTGAAATTTTCCCCACTCCATACCATTGTTGTGTATAAGTTTTCAGACAGGTGAACTCTGATTATATCAACTCTACAATTCAATCATAAAAAAAACCCATGTTTTACTATATATTTCACATAGCATTGTCATAAGAGGTTACTAGATGTTTTTAAGATAGAAATCATGGACGGTCAGTAAAGAAAGAAAATCCACAAGGGGGGAGAGATTGTGAGAACTGAACCATATGACATGCAACTCATCAACTCTGAACCATTTTTCAAGGAAGTCTTCCAGAGGGTGGGTTTCCTTATTTTTGTCAGAAAATGATAAGAGGGCATCCTGAAGTGGAAAAAAAGAATTTAGATATGTTGGCTAAGATGGCTACTAGAAGGAGTACCAAAACCAGAAGATGAATACAAAATGATCCTCCACATCAGCATCATTTTTGTCAATGTTTATTGTTTTGCACACAGTTACAACATTAAGTGATGGTTTTGGACTTTGAGTTAAAGTTATCATCTTTTTATGTTTCTTCAAAGTTACTTTAGGTTGAAATAATCTTGCAACATCTTGTGGAAGGTCTATCCTACTTCAGGTACAAGTTTTGAAAGTTTGGAATCTTTTTGCAAGGAAACTGGATGCTACAGGAAAGTTCGCAGCAGTTGGACTTGTTGGCACTGCGAACTGGTAATTTGGGACAGTTTGTAGCAATTAGCACACATCATAGTCATGTTTTGATCATAACTTTTGAATGCTGACATGGGTTCTTCTAAAATTTGGTGTGGAGAAGAATCATATTACCATTGACTTGATGACAAAAACTCAGCCTGACCTAATTCGAGTTTGGGAGATAATTCAAAATCATAACCTAAAGGAAATTTCGCAGCGCATGCTGTCAAAGGTGTTGTGAACTCTAACAGTCTAACAAATCCGAGCTATGGGAAGGCTTCCAGCTATTACGGAAGGCTCGACTGGTTTCCTATGAGTTAGTTGGACATGAGGGACATGTGTTCAATATCTGTTAATAAAATTCCTCATATATGTCAATACAATTCCTACCAAAAAACCTTTCACAAGCAGATATTCAATGTGTGCAATAGGTGCTAATGGGAGTCTCTTGATCTCTTATTTATATTTCCCAAGTGCCTTCCTTTAGTGGCTATCTTGTAATTGTTTTACCCATTTTCCTTCTTTTAGGGCTAACCACATTCTTGTTGCAACTACTTTACCCATAATTAATAAACTCATAATTTCTTTGTTACAACTACTTTACCCATAATTAACTTTTTGTTGCAACCACTTTGACTAGAGAACTTCTTGATGACTTTATAGATACTTCTAGAATAATAAACTTCTTGTTGACCTTCTAGGAGTTTCTAGATTATTCTTGAAGGTCCTCCAATCTTTACAAAGACATATCTCCTCAACCGTAAGGAGCCACGTGGCATACCACCTATCACCAAAAACAACATGATGGTTACTATCCATCTATGATAGTCTTAATTGAAAATATCAATTGTGGGTTCCATGACCATACCTTCGAGGCTACCAGAATTTTCTAGGACTTTCTTCAAGGGTTGAAATCAATGAAAACCAACTCAATCTTTCAACATGTTGATGAGGGTATGTGACTTGTAGTTCCATCAATGAAGTTTGTATACATATTTGGGTAAGATAGGTGGGAGATAAAAATTAGCAGTGTCGTATGGTTCAAGAACAGAGATAATACTTCTATTATAAGTAGTGGTTTCCAATGAAGTTCTATGAGATGCATCTTGTACGAGAGATGGATATGTGGTCACTTTTGTGAAGATGATAGTATCCATGGATGAATCCATTATCACAATATGGATTAGGTTAAGTAGAAAGTGCAGTTCAATATGTTTAGATAAAAGAGATTTAGTATTTGGAGTGGAATGACTCAGTCCTAATTGTTGATGTCTTGGTAGTGTTACACATTATTTTGGTCACCTCAGTGATCCATTGACAAACATGTGTTCATGTTCCCAAAAAGAGTCTTTCTTCGTGAGGAAAGTGATTGACTCTCTCTTCTTAAAAACCATATTAAGGAAGGTCATCGCAGGCTACACCATATGTAGGGTGTGACGATCCATTATCGTCTCCGTCTACCCTAACGTTGGGTTGTGACGTCTCCACAGGTTGCTCTACAGCTAGGGTGCGACAATGCCAAAAGACTAAGAAAAGGTTAAGTTTCACGAAAGTTCTAGAAGGGGATCTTCTAGAAGATGAGGTGGCGTATGTATGGTTTGGATCTTACTCGCTTCTCTGATTTGATGGGATCATCCTAATCTCTTCAACCATATCTCTCTCCCTTATATAAAGAGGGATTCCTCATGGAAAATGCTAAGGTTGATTCAAGAAAAAATAATATTTGAATAGGCTAAGAATTGGATGAGGAATTCTACTTCAGTTCATACTTGAGGGCTTCATTTCAGTTCATCAAGTCATTGTGGATCTTCTTCATTCAAGGTTGGAGAAAGTGTGTGTGTTGGAGAAAAGGGCCATTGAAAGGTGACCTTATGACATCAAGGATTTTGGTTGTAATCGCCACTTTTACTTAATATGATACAACGATATGTTTATTTCCCATAAAACTATTCTCGTTTTATTGTATGATTCCTTGATCACATGCATAATTTCTTGTTGAGTACATTGTGTTTCTTTCACTTTGGTTGGTTTTTGTTCCCTTGCAGATTCAATATCACAAGAGCACCAGAGTGGAGCTAGGACGACAACGGCAAGAGGAAGCAATATTTAAACGATATGTTTCCCATCTCTTGTTAAATAGTGAACTCAATGGTTAGATCTTAGGAAAAGCATCATGTTCTATTCTATTTTGTTCTAGATCTAGGTGGATCTAGGGAGATCTGTTTATGTCCGCATTTACTGATTAATCCCATAGCAGGTAGATGCAAGAGGATATTTCCCTCCTAGATGACCTTTCTTAGATGCAGAGAATATTCTGGAAGTAAGTGAACGATTAAACAGATGTGTGGAAACCCTAGAAGAGAAGTCAACCTCAAGAGAATATCATTAAAGTAATAAAAGGATCAAGAAAGAGAAGTCGGTCCCACTAAGTAAAGTAACCTAGATGGACTAGGATAAATAAGGAAGCTCCTAGCTCATTTGTACTTACTCTCACTCACTCATCAAGAAGGGTGCAAGACTTAGGAGTAGTTGCAACAACAACTAGTGCGCAAGTCTAAGGAGCTGCAGCTGCAGTAGAAGAAGGCGCAAGTCTGGAGAGAGTAGTGAAACAATTGTCGTGGAGTATTCTCAGTATTTATGGTATTTCTCTTGTATGCTTCTCTTGGTGTAAGGTACACTATATTTTTGTGGTTATTGTGTTGTTGTTGCAGTAGTTTTGTGGAACTAAGGTTTATTTGTTGGTTCTGGAGTAGGCTTGCCGAAATTATTCTAAGTAAAGGTTAGTGTGCTCGGGGGTGGCACATGTGAATTCCTATGGTTGGGTGATAATGATGTGAAATTGTCTATGGTTAAACGAGAATACCAAAATATTAACACTAAAAATGCCAATCCAAGATAATAACAAACATAAATGTCTCTCATCCACTATGTCTAATACCCCCACTGTATGAAAGTAATCTTCATATATGAATACCCAGAAACATTAAACAAAACACTTCTCATTTCAAAACATACACAGATGTTTTATTCCAAAAGCTAAACTATAGTTAACTTGCAGAAACTAAAACTTTGTATTATGAAGACTGTAGACAACACTTACCTAAGTATCATGCTAGCTCATATTTGAGTAATGATTATTTAATCATGCATTTTTTCTCCTTTAACATAATAATAATAATAATAAAATAAGAAGTTTCATATTTGAGTAACAATTATTTAATCATGTATGCAATACATTCTTGATGGAGATGTTATTTTCAACAAACAATTTATTTTTAAAAAATATTATACAATAATGATGTTGTTGGTGTGTAGTGGGCAGACCCAGGTTCAACATCAATTCATCGACAAAACCCTAAAGATAACATTCCTTTCGGCATCACCGACAAACAAGGGAAGTCGCACCCAAGGTACCTATAGGGACTACAGGAACCAGGTTTCTGCAGTTATGGGGGAATGGGAGACAGTCATCATTTTCGTCATACTTAACATTCATTCGCTAGACCACTCATCATGTGCGCAAAACCAACATATAACATATTCATATTAACCATTCATACATTACATGTGCATCATAAACTGAATAGAAAAGAAACACATCACAACACAACATTCATCATAACACAAAGATTTAACGTGGTTCACACCAAACTAGGATACATCGACAATGGAAGGCTTCTTATATTATCATTCAACATTGTTTCTTACAAAAGGTGTGCACTATGCTCATACAAGATATCTCAATTATAACCCAACATGTCGTGCACACTTAACATATTATACCTCACTCCTCACACCTATTACTTCATTCCTCTATTCATTGATCTCTCCAATGACTGATTGACTCCTTCTACCCAAAAACCCTTACATATTTATAAACCAAGACTTTTATTAAAGTTTTGATCAATTCAATAGTTTTGCTAATTGTAAAACCATGTAACTTTTACAGCTTTAAAATTTTTGTTTTAACTTTCAAAATCAAAAATTCAATTAAATTTTAGTGTTGTAAGTATACTTGTATCATGAATTCTCATGCCTTCTCATGCTCAATATATCCTGTAGCTTTATGATTTTCTACTGGGGAGAATAATAGAGAAAATGTATTTAAGTTTTCTCTATTATTCCCCCTACCCCAACCTCATGAGGTGAAAAAACTATTTAAGTTTTCTCTATTATTCCTCCCACCACCCACCCATATAAGTTTTCCCTATTATTCCTCATCCTCACCCTCATATATATGAGGTTCTACTAGTGAAGTGTGAAGTATGTCCAGAACAATTACAGTCAACCTTACCCATGGCCCTACAGACATCAATAGGTATAAATATGGATTGTGTAATTGAAATTTCAAGCATTTGTGACCTGTATTTGGTGGTGTCCCCTTCCTATTACTTGTACCTGGTTGGTGACTTGGAATTGCAAAGGTATGTCAAAAGCATGAGTTTATGTGCCTTCTAACTTGATTTTCACCCCAAGCCCTGGAAATCTCAGGTTTCCCTACTTGTAACTCGATAGATTGGTGTTCGGATTGGAAAGTAGTGTGTTTGAAACAAATTTAATACATATGTGATTCTTCTTATTCTGCATGCACCCAATGTCTTGTTAAAATATGGTCAGCCTATTTATCCTGAACTTGTTGTTTTGATGTTAACTATGGTTGTTGCATTTTATACCTAATTCTGTAGTTCTAATTCGAAGAAGGAATCCATGAAGCTACAGTCATAGAGGAGGAAAGAAGTTGCAATCAATTGGAAGCCCAAACTAGGCAATTGTTGCTACCCTATCGACTGCCCTATGAAACGAACGAAGGAGACAACATCTCAATGAAATAATTTCTATAAATCTAGAAAGTGTTATATTTTGTGGCCTAACTGTATGCCAACTGAAAAACAAAAACTAAATTGCGTCAACCTAGTTTTAGTTTTATTGTTAGTGGTGGTGTACTAGTTACTTGCATTTTGTAGTGTCCCCAAGGTCGAGCCCTATTGTAAATCATGTTCTGAAAGGAATTGTAATTATGTTTTATAGGCTGGTGAGCCAAGTTTTTATAAGCTGGTGGCTTATGTGTTTGTTAGGCCAGGGAGCCTAAGTGTTGAAGGTCAGGAGCCTGTTGTTGTATATGTAATCATGCAGAATATTTAATAAAATTGTAAACACCGCCAGGTGCAGACTGACCACGATGAATGAGTGAAGGGGGACTGAGCTCCCACAGAGTGGGCAAGGGATTAGGGGCTGGAATGTGGGAAAAGAGGGGCTAAGTGTTAAGCCTAGTGAGCTTCAACCTTGGGAATAATATTTTAATATTATTTCAAAAAGGCATGAGAATTTTATGTTTTATCCTAAGCTCCTAACCATGAGGAAGGTGATGTGTGTTGGTGGAACGCATGCAGTTTCCAGGGCGACAAGTGTCAACCCTGGTGCATGCGAGTAAAACAGCCAGGGTGAGCTGTGAGAGGGGCTCCTGCTCCCATTCGATGGGATGGCTTGAGCGTGTATGGGCTCTGAGCAGTACAACAGACCCAAGTTCTGCAAAGAACCTTGGTGCGTCTCTGTGATCCGAAAATCCTCTGGCACTGAGAAAACCCGTGTATACCTCTATACTGAACCAGAAGCCTGTGATCGATTCCGAAAGAGCCGGATTCACCTCTGTTCTGAACCGAAAATCTTGTGTGGTGTCTGGGGAATCCGTGTGCATCCTCTATCCGAAACGGAGCTTGTGCATGAAGCCTTTGTCCCAAAGCCGTGACCGTGAGACCATTTTTCCATTTCTGAACCCATTTTGAGGAAGCCGGTGTCTGTATTTATGTGGGTCATTGCAGCTGCGCAGTGCGGGACTACGTATGGCTTGTGACCAATTGTGAAACACTCTCTCCAGGCAAGAGTGGTGTTTGAGGTTGGATGAATAGGTGGTTTTGGCCTATGAGCATCTCTCTCTAGGTGAGAGAGTGCACAGAGGAAGGAGAGGACTCTTGGAAGGAACCCTATAGCTGCCACAGAGCCTGGAGACTTTCGGTCCATTCTGTTGTTGTAACCCAAGGCAAGGGAGGTTAGTAGTCGAAGGACTGTCTAGGTGACAGAGAAGGTGTATACTCCTGGGGTGGAATAGGCATGTGGGGAATGAGGGTCTGTGTGCAGTGAGCATGAGTGGTTCCTGGAAGAGAATCCCTTCCCTGTGGCTGTGTATTGTTTTCCCTGTAACCCCATCCTAGCCTAGGATTCCTTGTCTCAGGGTGGAACTTAGTCCCAGCTTGGGGATGACCCACTGTTGAGCTTGATGAGCAATGCGGTCTAAGGCTAGGAGGTTCGTGGAAGGCCTAAACTTGGTTGGTGGAATCTACCACTGTTAAAAGATAAGTATCAGATGATGCTTTAATTATGTTTTTGTATCTCTGTGTATTATAATCATCATGTATTATGTTGTGCATATCAAATTAATGTTAATGTTATTGATTTTTTATTATAGCAGTAAATAATATGTTTACTCTGAGCTTAAATGTATTTCTTTGCTTAAACGCATATGGATTATATAATGCTTGTATGAGTTATGTACAAAGTAGTGTTATAATTTTCTTTTAAGAGCGATTAAGCCTTGGTAACAGAAAAGTGGTGCTACACATTTGATTCCCCTGGTCAAGACTCCATATTCATAGAGGATTTCCATGTTCATCCAACACCAGATAAGAAAAAAATGTCCAAGTGGTTTTACATCAAATAGATGAAAGAAGAGAATAATATAGATCACCTCTCTTTGTTGGGCCGGGCAAGGATCTGCTGAAGTGTTTGTAAAAGGACCATTAAAAGTCAGCAGTTACAGAGCACCCTTTAAATGAGCTAAACGAAGCTAATAATGCAAAGAGAATAGTCATATGCAAAGCTTCTCAATGAAGCTAATATCAAAAATATCAAAGGAAAACGTGTGGAGGGGTATAGTAGATGCGTGGAAGCTGGCAATATCTTCTTGATACACAAAGCTAACATTGCAAAGAGAATAGTTATATTCAAAGATTCTCAGAAGAAGCTAATATAAAAAAATATCAGAGGTGGACATGTGGAAGAGTCAAGTAGAGGCTTAGAAGTTGGCAACATTTCAGTGCTCTATCACAAGTATTGATAACTCTCAACTTAGTCATGTAGCATGAAATTAGTTTCTCCCGAGTTTTATTCAGAAAGAAATGTAACATAAAAAAGTGTTGCATGGCAGCGTAGTCCCTACCTAAAAGTTAATTTACCCGGAAAAATTAAAAGTTAATTTGTTGAGTTAATTAAAAGTAAATTAAAAGTTAATTTACCTGGAAAGATTATCCTCAGCTTATAGTTGCAGAACAAGATTATCCTCAGCTTAATTGTATCATGGACAAATGAAAAATATGCTCATATGTATTAATTTAATACCATTTAAACTAAATAGTTCAAATTCGTTTGTGGCAATGTCATAGCCAAAGAATACATTGCCACAACCAAATTCTAACAGTGATTTTTTTTTATTTACTTTTCAACATTGTAATTTCTCTTAATCTTGTTCATGTTCTGTTATTTTTACTAATTAAATATATTTTAAAAATGAATATTTATTAATATTAATATATCGTGGACAAACGCAAAGTTAATTTACCATTCATCGTATAGTTGCAAAACAAGATTATCTTTAGCTTAATTGTATCATGAACAAGTGCAAAATATGCTCAAATGTATTAATTTAATACCATTGAAGCTAAATAGTTCAAATTCGTTTGTGGCAATGCCATAGCCAAAGAATACATCGCCACAACCAAATTCTATCAATGCTTTCTTTTTGTTTACTTTTGAACATTGTAGTTTCTCTTTACTAATTATATATATTTAAAAAATGAATATTTATTACAAATAATCATCCCTTTAATACAAATACAAATAAAAATAAATGGAATATTTATTATTAGCCACAACTATTTCTATTTTGATGCTTTTTGAGGGATAAGAAGAAATATATTTATGTTTCCCCTCTACTTTAGCTTTATGATGCTTTGCTTAGTCGTTTTTCCGAAAATGTCTAGGTGTGTTGGTTGGAGTCTTCATTCCATACTTAGATATTTTTTGGATCGTGGGTTCCCGGGCTGGCGGACTCAAAATTGTGCTTCTATTGTTTTGTGTCCTCCAAATAGCACCCGGAGTTCCACGATATACAAATTGACAAATTGAGCAAATTGAGAGTCGGACTCCCAGGCTACCGAGCTCAATATTCCACTTATATTATAAATTTTGAAGAAGCCTTAAAAAGTAATTTAGTTATAAAAATAAAAAAGTTTATTTTATATTATTAAGGGTTGATCATGTTAAAATGAAATGTTCATGATACCATTAACTTTAATTATGGTAATTCTTACTTTATTTTCTTAAAATTTAACTTTGTTCCATATAACCATTCGCTTACATATTTTAATAAACTTTAACTAAATTTACACTTTATGGTCTCAAACTTCCATATAATCGTTAGCTTTCATAAATATTTTAATAAAATCTAGATATTTATTTTAATTTTAAACATGTATTTTTTTTAAATAATTTTAATTATTTAAATTAAACTGAATAAAAATTTTATAATACCTTTATTTATTAATAATTTCATTATTATAAAATTTATCTTAATTTTATAAGAATATAAAATTTAATATAATTGTGTTTTTTTTAATATTTTCATAATTGAATTTAAAAAAATTTAATTAAACTTTTCAAGTTTATGGTAAATACACTCTGAGTAAAAATCAATATTTATTTTGTGTGCACTTTTGATTATAATTTTTTATTGATGTTTAATAAATTTTCTCATCTATATAAACTTACTTGTATTTTTTGGGTGATATCTAATAAACTTTGAATGGGATAAAAAAAATTTATTTATTATTATTATATTTTGCATATTTGTAATAGTAATATATTAATTAAATTTAAAAGGTGTGATATATTAAATTATAGTGATAGGTGTTTTTTATTTTGAAAATATGAGGGAGGGTGTAAGATTCCTTTAATCTTTATCATTTAATAAATTAGTTATTCAACTATTAATTATTGATGAGAGATATTGTTGACTAATGGTGATCCTTATCAACTATCTAACATTATCTAAAAACATTATTTCTAAATATTAAATATTAATATTGTACAATTTAATTACATTAATTATTAAATTATGTTAAATCCATTTTTTTTAAATGTATGATCCATATAAACTTTGTTCTCTTTTATGAGGTGATATCTAATAAACTTGGAATGGGATAATAACTGTGTTTATTATTATTATTATATTTTGTATCTTTATGTTTATTATTATTCATTTTTTGGAAAATGTCTATGTGCGGGTTGGCAGACTCACAGGTTCACATTTATAGTCATGCTTTTGTATCACGAGTTCGACCGACGACTTCCTCATTCCATACTTAGCCACTTTTGGGATCACGGGTTCCGGGATGGCGGGCTCAAAATTGCGCTCCTCCAAATAGCACCTGGAGTTCAGCGATATACAAATTGACAGGAGGACTCCCAGGGGCTATAAACTTTAACGGAATTTAAACTTTATGGTCTCAAACTCCCATATAACCATTAGCTTTCATAGATATTTTAATAAAATCTAGATATTTATTTTAATTTTAAACATGTATTTTTTTTTTAAATAATTTTAATTATTCAAATTAAAATGAATAAAAATTTTATTTATTAATAATTTCATTATTATAAAATTAATCTTAATTTGATAAGAATATAAAATTTAATATAATTGTGTTTTTTTTAAATATTTTCATAATTGAATTTTAAAATTGTTAACTAATGTTTTTAAGTTTATGGTAAATACACACTCTAAATAAAAATAAAAAATTATTTTGAATAATTTATTTATTTTATTTAAATTTAAAATAAAATTAACAAAATTTTGAAAATAAAAATAGTTAATTTTAAGTTTTAAAAAACTTTACCGTGTACTTTTGATTATAACTTTTTATTGATGTCTATTAAACTTTCTCATCTATATAAACTTCGTTGTATTTTTTGGGTGATATCTAATAAATTTTGAATGGGATAAAAAATTTGTATTTATTATTATTATATTTTGCATGTTTGTATTAGTAATATATTAATTGAATTTAAAAGGCATGATATATTAAATTATAGTGATAGTTGTGCTTTTTATTTTGAAAATATGAGGGAGGGTGTAAGATTGAATGGTGGGATACACCTAATAATTGTCTTTGTTTAATCTTTATCCTTTAATAAATTACTTATTCAACTATTAATTACTTATGAGAGATATTGTTGATAGATGGTGATACCTATCAACTATCTAACATTATCTAAAAACATTATTTCCAAATATTAAATATTAATATTGTACAATTTAATTACACAGAATTATTAAAGGATGTTAAATCCATTTTTTTTAAATGTATGATCGATATAAACTTCCTTCTCTTTTATGAGGTGATATTTAATAAACTTGCAATGGTAATGATATCTTTGTGTTTATTATTATTATTATTTTTATTTTTTTCGAAAATGTCTAGGTGCACGGGTTGGCGGACTCACAGGTTCACATTTATAGTCATGTTTCTGTATCACGATTCTCACCGACGGCTTCCTCATTCCACACTTAGCCACTTTTTGGATTGCGGTTTCTCGGGATGGCAGGCTCAAAATTGTGCTTCTATTGTTTTGTGTCCTCCAAACAACACTTCGAGTTCTGCGATATACAAATTGGCAGTCGAACTCTCAGGCTAGAGGGCTCAAGATTGCGCTTATATTATAAATTTTGAAAAATCCTTAAAAAGTATTTTAGTTATAAAAATAAAAATAAAAAGTTATTTTATATTATGAAGGGTTGATCATGATAAAACGAAATGTTCATGATACCATTAACTTTAATTATGGTAATTCTTACTTTATTTCTTAAAATTTAACTTAATTGCTATCTCAAGCTTCCATATAACGATTCACTTACATATTTTAATAAACTTTAACGAAATTTAAACTTTATGGTCTCAAACTTCCATATAACCATTAGCTTTCATAGATATTTTAATAAAATCTAGATATTTATTTTAATTTTAAACATGTATTTTTTTTTAAATTATTTAAATTAAAAGAATAAGAATTTTATAATACTTTCATTTATTAACAATTTCATTATTATAAAAGTAATCTTAATTTTATAAGAATATAAAATTTAATATAATTGTGTTTTTTTTTTAATATTTTCATAATTGAAATTTAAAATTTTTAACTAATTTTTCAAAGTTTATCGTAAATACACTCTGAGTAAAACTCAAAATTTATTTTGATTAATTTATTTTTTTAATTTAAATTTCAAATAAAATTAACAAAATTTATTTTGATTAATTTATTTTTTTAATTTAAATTTCAAATAAAATTAACAAAATTTGAAAATAAGAATAGTTAATTTTAAGTTTAAAAAAAAACTTTACTGTGTACTTTTGATTAGAACTTTTTATTGATGTCTAATAAACTTTCTTATCTATATAAACTTGGTTGTATTTTTGGGCTGATATCTAATAAAATTTGAATGGGATAAAAAAATTGTATTTATTATTATTATATTTTGCATGTTTATATTAGTAATATATTAATTGAATTTAAAAGGTGTGATATATTAAATTATAGTGATAGTTGTGTTTTTTATTTTGAAAATATGAGGGAGGGTGTAGATTGGATGGTCATATACATCCAATAATTGTCTTTGTTTAATCTTTATCCTTTAATAAATTAGTTATTCAACTATTAATTATTGATGAGATATATTATTTAATCTTCCTTCTATTTTATGAGGTGATATCTAATAAACTTGGAATGGGATAATAAGTGTGTTTATTATTATTATATTTTGTATCTTTGTGTTTATTATTATTTGTTTTTCCAAAAATGTCTAGGTGCACGGGTTGACAGACTCATGGGTTCACATTTATAGTCATGCTTATGTATCATGACTCCGACCGACAGCTTCCTTATTCCATACTTAGCCACTTTTTGGATCGCAGATTCCCGGGCTCAAAATTGCGCTTTTATTGTTTCGTGTCCTCCAAATACCACCCTGAGTTCTGCCATATACAAATTGACATGAATACTCCTTATGGTCTCAAACTTCCATATAACCATTAACTTTCATAGATATTTTAATAAAATCTAGATATTTATTTTAATTTTAAACATGTATTTTTTTAAAAATAATTTTAATTATTCAAATTAAAATGAATAAATTGTTTTTAATACTTTTATTTATTAATAATTTCATTATTATAAAATTTATCTTAATTTATAAGAATATAAAATTTAATATAATTGTGTTTTTTTTAATATTTTCATAATTGAATTTTAAAATTTTTAACTAATTTTTTTAACTTTATGATAAATACACTACACTCTGAGTAAAAACCAAAACCAAAATTTATTTTGAATAATTTATTTTTTTAATTTAAATTTCAAATAAAATTAACAAAATTTGAAAATAAGAATAGTTAATTAGTTATTCAACTAATTAGTGAGGAGAGATATTGTTGACAGATGGTGATCCCTATCAACTATCTAACATTATCTAAAAACATTATTTCCAAATATTAAATTATTAATATTAAATATTAATAATATACAATTTAATTACATAAAATTATTAAAGGATGTTAAATCCATTTTTTTAAATGTATGATCGATATAAACATCATTCTCTTTTATGAGGTTATATCTAATAAAATTGGAATTGGATAATAATTGTGTTTATTATTATTATATTTTGTATGTTTGTGTTTATTATTATTAGTTTTTTTTCGAAAATGTCTAGGTGTGCAGGTTGGCGGACTCATGGGTTTACATTTATAGTCATGCTTCTGTATCATGAGTCCTACCGATGACTTCCTCATTCCATACTTATCCACTTTTTGGATCGCGGGTTTCCGAGCTGGCGGACTCAAAGTTTTGCTTCTATTGTTTCGTGTCCTCCAAACAGCACTCGGAGTTCAACGATATACAAATCAATGTCTAATAAACTTTCTCATCTATATAAACTTGGTTGTATTTTTTGGGTGATATCTAATAAACTTTGAATCTAGGATTAAAAAATTGTATTTATTATTATTATATTTTTCATGTTTGTATTAGTAATATATTAATTGAATTTAAAAGGTGTGATATATTAAATTATAGTGATAGGTGTTTTTTATTTTGAAAATATGAGGTAGGGTGTAAGATTGGATGGTGGGATACACCCAATAATTGTCTTCGTTTAATCTTTATTCTTTAATAAATTAGTTATTCAACTATTAATTAGTGAGGAGAGATATTGTTCACGGATGGTGATCCCTATCAACTATCTAACATGATCTAAAAACATTATTTCCAAATATTAAATTATTAATATTAAATATTAATATTGTACAATTTAATTACATAAAATTATTAAAGGATGTTAAATCCATTTTTTTTAATGTATGATCAATACAAACGTCATTTTCTTTTATGAAGTGATATCTAATAAAGTTGGAATGGGATAATAATTGTGTTTGTTATTATTATATTGTGTATCTTTGTGTTTATTATTATTTGTTTTTTTTCTGAAAATGTCTAGGTGCGCAGGTTGGCGGACTCACAGGTTCATATTTATAGTCATGTTTCTGTATTAGGAGTTCGACCGAGGGCTTACTCATTCCATACTTAGCCACTTTTTGGATCACGGGTTCCCGGGCTAGCGGGCTCAAAATTGCTCAAATTTGTGATTCTATTGTTTTGTGTCTTCCAAACAGCACTCGAAGTTCCGTGATATACAAATTGGCAGGAGGACTCCTGCGATGGCGGGCTCAAGATTGCGCTTATATTATAAATTTTGAAGAAGCCTTAAAAAGTAATTTAGTTATAAAAATAAAAAAATGTATCTAATAATTTAATAATTTGGGTGATATCTCATAAACTTTGAATGGAATAAAAAAATTGTATTTATTATTATTATATTTTGCAAGTTTGTATTAATAATATATTAATTGAATTTAAAATGTGTGATATATTAGGGGTTATATTTAAAAGTAAAGTAACCCCAAAGCCAAAGGGATGGGTGTAAGATTGGATGGTGGGATAGACCCAATAATTGTCTTATTTTAATCTTTATCATTTATTAAATTAGTTATTCAACTATTAATTAGTGAAGAGACATATTATTGATGGATGGTGATCCTATAAACTATCTAACATTATCTAAAAACATTATTTCCAAATATTAAATTATTAATATTAAATATTAGTATTGTACAATTTAATGACATAAAATTATTAAATGATGTTAAATTCATTTTTTTTTTAATTTATGATCGATATAAACTTTGTTATATTTTATGAGGTGATATCTAATAAACTTGGAATGGGATAATAATTGTGTTTTTTATTATTTATTTTTACGAAAATGTTTAGGCGCGGGTTAGCAGACTCACGGGTTCACATTTATATTCATGTTTTTGTATTAGGAGTCTGACCGATGGCTTACTCATTCCATACTTAGCCACTTTTTGGATCATGGGTTCATGGGCTAGTGGGCTCAAAATTGTGCTTCTATTGTTCTGTGTCCTCCAAATAGCACGCAGAGTTCCGTGATATACAAATTGAGGTCTAATAAACTTTATCATCTATGTAAACTTGGTTGCATTTTTGGGGTGATATCTAATCAACTTTGAATGGGATAAAAAATTTGCATTTATTATTATTATATTTTGCATATTTGTATTAGTAATATATTAATTGAATTTAAAAGGTGTGATATATTAAATTATAGTGATATGTGTTTTTTATTTTGAAAATATGAGGGAGGGTGTAAGATTGGATGGTGGGATACACCCAATAATTGTCTTCGTTTAATATTTATCCTCTAATAAATTAGTTATTCAACTATTAATTACTGAGGAGAGATATTGTTGATGGTTGGTGATCCCTATCAACTATCTAAAATTATCTAAAAACATTATTTCCAAATATTAAATTATTAATATTGTACAATTTAATTACATAAAATTATTAAAGGATGTTAAATCCAATTTTTTTAAATGTATGATCGATATAAACTTCGTTCTCTTTTATGAGATGATATCTAATAAACTTGGAATGGGATAGTAATTTTGTTTGCTATTATTATATTTTGTATCTTTGTGTTTATTATTATTCGGTTTTTTTTTAAATGTCTATGTGTGCGGGTTAGCGGACTCACGGGTTCACATTTATACTCATGCTTTTGTATCAGAAGTTCGATCGAGGGCTTTTTCATTCCATACTTAGCTACTTTTTGGATCATGGGTTCCCGGGCTAGCGGGCTCAAAATTGCTCAAATTTGTGTTTCTATTGTTCAGTGTCCTCCAAACAACACCCGCAGTTCTGCGATATACAAATTGACAAACGAACTCCCGAGCTGGTGGGCTCAAGATTGCGCTTATGTTATAAATTTTGAAGAAGCCTTAAAAAGTAATTTAATTATAAAAATAAAAAAAGATATCTAATAATTTAGTAATTTAGTAATTTGGGTGATGTCTAATGAACTTTGAATGGGATTAAAAAATTGCATTTAATATTATTATATTTTGCATGTTTGTATTAGTAATATATTAATTGAATTTAAAAGGTGTGATATATTAGGGGGTATATTTAAAAGTAAAGTAACCCCAAAGCCAAAGGGATGGGTGTAAGATTAGATGGTGGGATACACCCAATAATTGTCTTCTTTTAATCTTTATCATTTAATAAATTAGTTATTCAATTATTAATTAGTGAGGAGAGATATTGTTGACAGACGGTGATTCCTATCAACTATCTAACATTATCTAAAAACATTATTTCCAAATATTGAATATTAATATTGTACAATCTAATTACATAAAATTATTAAAGGATGTTAAATCCATTTTTTTTTAAATGTATGATCGATATAAACTTTGTTCTCTTTTATGAGGTGATATCTAATAAAATTGGAATGAGATAATAAATGTGTTTATTATTATTATATTTTGTATCTCTTTGTTTATTATTATTCATTTTTTCAACAATGTCTAGGTGTGTGGGTTAGCGGACTCACCAGTTCACATTTATAGTCATGCTTATGTATCAAGAGTCCGACCGACGACTTCCTCATTCCATAATTAGCCACTTTTTGGATCGCGGGTTCCCGGGCCGGCAGACTCAAAATTGTGCTTCTATTGTTCTGTGTCCTCCAAACAACACCCGAAGTTCCACGATATACAAATCGATGTATAATAAATGTTCTCATCTATATGACCTTGGTTGTATTTTTTGGTTGATATCTAATAAACTTTGAATGGGATAAAAAATTTGTATTTATTATTATTATATTTTTCATTTTTGTATTAGTAATATATTAATTGAATTTAAAAGGTGTGATATATTAAATTATAGTGATAGGTGTTTTTTATTTTGAAATTATGAGGGAGGGTGTAATATTGGATGGTGGGATACACCCAATAATTGCCTTTGTTTAATCTTTATCCTTTAGTAAATTAGTTATTCAACTATTAATTAGTGAGGAGAGATATCGTTGATGGATGGTGATCCCTATCAACTATCTAACATTATCTAAAAACATTACTTCCAAATATTAAATTATTAATATTAAATATTAGTACTGTACAATTTAATTACATAAAATTATTAAAGGATGTTAAATCCATTTTTTTAAATGTATGATCGATATAAACTTCGTTCTCTTTTATGAGGTGATACCTAATAAACTTGGAATGAGATAATAATTGTGTTTATTATTATTATAATTTTTATCTTTGTGTTTATTATTATTCGTTTTTCTGAAAATGTCTAGGTGTGCGGGTTGGCGGACTCACGGGTTCACATTTATAGTCATGCTTATGTATCAGGAGTCCGACCAAGGGCTTCCTCATTCCATACTTAGCCACTTTTTGGATCCCGGGCTAGCGGGCTCAAAATTGCCCTTCTATTGTTCTGTGTCCTCCAAACAACACCTAGAGTTTCACAATATACAAATTGATAGGTGGAGTCCTGGGCTCGTGGGCTCAAGATTGTGCTTATATTATAAATTTTGAAGAAGCCTTAAAAAGTAATTTAGTTATAAAAATAAAAAGGTATCTAATAATTTAGTAATTTGGGTGATATCTAATAAACTTTGAATGGGATAAAAAATTGTATTTATTATTATTATATTTTGCATGTTTGTATTAGTAATATATTAATTTAATTTAAAAGGTGTGATATATTAGGGGGTATATTTAGAATTAAAGTAACCCCAAAGACAAAGGGATCCACTTACAAGATAGATTCATCAAAGAGTGTTAGTACCGAAGGGAATGTGGGGATTTTGACCCTGAAGTTTGCTTTTGGATTGACAAAGATTTAGAGCCACATTATACCTTATAACATGACAGGAAATACATGTAGTTTCATCACAGTATCTAATCAGAAAACTAAAAAAAATGGATAGATTCATAATGTGCATAGTTACAAAAGGAGGGAACAAATAACTTACAAGAAGCACAGAGAAAAGGAGTTTCCAATCTCTGCAGGAATTTTCCCACCAAGTAAATTTCCATAGAGTTTAAGAACCTCGAGGCCATCGTGATTGCACAAATATCCTAGGATAGTCCCATATATTTAGTTATAGCTGAGATCCAATCCTTCCATAAACTTGAAATCACCAAACTCAAGAGGAATCCATGGGTGAAGAAGATTCCAAAACAAATTCAAGTACCTCAAATTGAAGCACAGTGAGATCTGAATGTGTATTCCTCCATCCAACATGTTATTTGATAAATCTAATTCCTACAGGAACTCATACACATATTATGAACCAGAGGGTATATGCCATGTGAGATTGTTTGAAGATAATTCCACCTTCTCTAAAGCCAACTGAAACAACTCCTTAGGAATGCTTCCCGAGAAAACATTGTTACTTAGATCTATAGAAGACAGATTGTTGCATCCGATTAGAGATCTGGAATGGCTCGAGAGAGTCCATTATTGGACATACAATCAACTTTCTATTACTTGTCATATATCGTTTAATGTTTACTTTAGAACTATTTCTCTTATTTTATGGTTTTTATCCTATGTTCTAAGATGCTAGCAAGCATATATAGGATTTTATATGATTAGCAAGATTTTATACGATTAGCACTAGAAGTTTCTAAGACTTATTTTCGTAGTTTCCACAATGATAGACGACAATGAGGCATGTTTTACCATTTTTATATGATATGAATAAAAAAATTATCAAAACATATATGTAGCGTGGAGGATTTAAATGTAATTAAATGATTATGAAAACAAATTGTATAAAAATTTTCAAAACAAATTGCATTATCTTATATAAAATTTCACTATCAACATCATTTTTAATGGAAAACAATATAATAAAAGATACTTCTTTTACAACCTATGAATAAAAGTTAATGGAAAACAATATAATAAAAGATACTTCTTTTACAACCTATGAATACAAGTTTATTGAAAGAAGCATAATATATGATTTTCTTGTATTTAATTTCTTTTAATTATATAATTTTTAACATACTCACATTTAATCTCATTAATCAAGAAGTCTTTTGTATGATCCAAAAAATTGTTATGGGTTTTCTATTGGGATTTGATGACAACAAATTCATCTAATGATGGATTTGGATCCTATTATTGTTGGATCATGTTGTCATTGATTCCAATGGTTTGATTGATTGATTTCATTGATTGATGTCAAGTGATTGATTGATGTCAAAGGATTGATTGATCGATGATTGATGTAATATAATATGTAATGTCCTTGATGAGAATGCATAGATGAAGATGGATCAATGAGTTGTCATTGATATGATGAAGATGGATCAATGAGTTGTCATTGATACATGATGAAGATGGATCAATGTGGTTTCATTTGTATATGATGCATTGTTGGAAAAATGTATAGATGAATCATTATTGTCTTATCA
>ML789810.1:71767-92833 GCA_009831015.1 Picea engelmannii
ATATACTTGGTACATGGTTGGATGCACTTGTTTATGGTACAGGTTGATTACAAGTTGTTTGGCACAGGTTGGTGCATGGTTGATGCACTTGTTTATGTTGACAGATTGATATTTGTTGAGGATTGTTGCCTCATATCATTTGGTGATGAGAATGTATGCTGAGTCTTTCATATAGAGATGGTGCTCTTGTAGAGTTGTACTCTATTCAGTTGTTGTTGAAAATCCCCCGGATTGAAGTCCATAATAAAAAGAAAAATTGTACATACATCTTATGTTCTTTGTGTTCCTTGTGGAGATGATTTGTTCATGATATGTTGATGATATGTATTCACATATAAATGATTATAAATGACAACAGGGTGAGTAATGAGCAAATGTTGAATGTTAACTAAGGAATTTTTGTGTAAGAGGGAAGTTTTGGGAAAAGATCCCCAAACTCATTCACTCGCCACCCCCCCCCCCCTCTAAGTGTGGTAGGTGTGTCCAACAATTATTCTGGGTTGGTTACAACCAAATATACCAAGTTAGAATATGGATATGGATTTCATTTAATAATCAATTTCTTGTGAATGTATATAAATTCATGTAAGCTCGTAGAGGCAAAAGAGAGAGGCAAAGTGAGAACTTGCAAATATGATGTAATCTCCATGATCTAAATAATAAGACAACGGATGCCTATTCTTGGTGGATGTAGCCCAACGTTTGGGTGAACCACGCGAAATATGTGTGTTCCTTATCTATGTGATTGTTAATTATCATATGTGAATTATGTTTTCCGCATTTGCAATTCTAACAATTGGTATCAGAGCTGGTTGTAGTAGAGGGTGTCAAATTTCGGAGGAGAAGCAACATTTGTGTGAGGTGCGTCGATTTCTACATCGCCAAAAGTCCCTCCTCTTGAAGGGTGCGATGTCTTATTACTTGGACTTACGCTCGTGTAAAATTGTTGAAATTGTCGTGGTTTAAGGTTGAATCATGGTGCGTAGATATTTCAAGATCGTCGCACTCCAGTGGTAGTAAGAACCAGGAACCATCGCAGTCAAAGTGCATCGGGAGGTGCGGAGACCCTTTGAGATCGCCGCACTCTAGTGGTAGGGTGAGGTGCGACGACTCTCTTAAATCAAAATGTCACGATCTCTTAAATTAAATTCTCATGGTTTTTAAAAGGGCATGTTTTAAAGTCATGTGGTAAAAACTTAAGGTAAAATGTTATGGTTGACTTTTAATTAAGCATAAAATATTCTTTTTAAAAGGAATCGCATAAGGTGGAGGAGTTAAACTAAAGTCATGTGGGTGGATATTTTGTAAAAGAAAAAGGGTTTTCCGTTTTATTAAAAAGGTGATTTTTATTTTATTTTTAAAGTGAGGGTGGTAAAAAATGATTCTTTAATTAAACCTTTTATTAACCATTTTGGGTTAATACTATTATTCCTCCACATATTTTAAAAGGCCTTGGGTTTTATAAGTAGTGGATATTAGGAGATCTTTTGTTTTAATGGATAAGATGCAGAGTTTGAAGTTTGAAGTTGAAAAGTTCAATGGTAAAAGTAACTTTGAGCTCTGGAAGCTCAAGATGTGAGATTTATTGGTGTAACAAGGGTTTCAAAAAGCATTGGCAGGAAAGTCAAAGAACTAACAGCCATGACAGAATGGGAATGGGAAGATCTGGATGCAAAATCTCTTAGTATCATTCGTTTATATCTGGCAGATGTTGTTTTGTTTAATATCGTAGGAGAGGATACAACATCAGGCTTATGGAGCAAGTTGGAAAGTCTATATATGACGAAGTCCTTGACGAGCAGAATATATTTGAAGAGACGGTTGTACAATTTGTGGATGAAATAAGGTACAAAAGTTGTTGACCATTTAAATACCTTCAATACCCTTATAGTTCAATTGAATAGTATGGAAATTAAATTCGAAGATGAGGATAAGGCTATTACACTATTGTGTTCGTTGCATGAGTCTTGGGATAATCTAGTCACCTTTATTAGCTTTAGCTCAGCAGATGTTTTATATTATGTCTTTGTTGTGGGAGCTTTGTTGGCTGAGGAGATGAGGAGAAAATCTAGTAAAGAAACCTCAACTTCAGAGGCGATGCTGGTCAGAGGTCGAACTAAAGAGCATAATGAGAGAAGTTTTTCTCAATATAAGTTAAGACACAGAAAGGGTAAAGAAAAATGTTGGTACTATGGAAAAACATGACATCTCAAGAAAGATTGTTGGAAGAGAAAGGAATCTGAGGAAAACTATACGAAGGAAGCAAATTTGGTTGTAACAAATTCAGGTATGATTGATCAAGTTTTATTCATTTCTAGTAATTCACAATATCAAGAAGAATGGAAATTAGATTCAGGTGCCTCCCACCACATGTGCTCATGTAGAAATTGGTTCATTTCTTACCAATCTGTTGATGAGGGTGTAGTGTTTATGGGAAATGGTATTCCCTGCAAAACTATTGGGATTGGCAGTATTAGAATCAGGATGTTCGATGGTATTTTTAGGGAATTAACGGATGTTAGATATGTACCTGAGCTTAAATAAAATTTGATTTCATTGGGAGTGTTGGATTCTTGTGGATATAAGTATACAGGTCAAGGTGGAGCACTCACATTGTCGAAAGGTAGTTTAGTAGTGATGAAGGAAACAAAGGTTGATAACCTTTATAAGCTAGAAGGGATTACTGAAGTGGCATATGAAGTGACAGATGTATCTTCTTGTTTATGGCAGAAGCATCAAGGTCATAAGAGAAAGAAAGAATTGCAAGTACTGGTAAGCGGTAAATCATTTCCAGAATTAAATCTTTGTTTCTGAATTCCTGCTTGTTTTATATCTCTGCAATTTATGATGGTCGTATAAAGGGATGTTGTGTGTGGGATCCTACTTCTCACAAGGTCATCATTGACAGAGATATAATATGTATGGAACAACCAAAGGGGTTGATTCAAGATCGCAATGGTAAATTTGTTTGCATGCTAGATAATTCATTGTATGGCCTATTGGTACCCATGCAAATATACAAGGGGTTTGAATCCTTCATAGTGAGTCAGAATTTTTCAAAGGGTAGGAATGACTATACATTTGATAGTACATTAACAGTCTTGATGTTATTTTTTGATGATATGCTCGATTCAAGCCGAAGCATGGATAAACTCAGTAAGAAAATGACTCAGGTGGACATGACAATTCAGATGAGGGATCAAGGAGCAGCAAAACAAATTATGGGCATAGAAGTACACAGAGATGGTAATGGTAAGATGTGGTTGGAGTTCAGTATGAACATTGTAAAACCAGTCTTTATCCCTCTTGATTTCCATTATAAGTTTTCATCAAGCATAGGTCCTGTCTATAAAGAAGAAAAGGTTATGTCTCGTGTAAGTTCAGTAGGAGGTCTATTGTATGTGATGAAATGGTTAAGAGCAAGTGTTTCACATGCTAATGATGTTGTCAGATACGTGACAGATTCAGGTGTTGCAGTGAAATGGGTGCTTCATCATTTGAGAAGCACAAATGTCACCTATAATGGTTAAACTGAGATGGTCTGTGATAATTGTAATGTATATTTTACAAGTGTTTTGGATAGAAGGATATCTATCACTAAATATGTTTCACAACAAAGTTGTGGAAGACATGTTGGAGGTGGAGTGACCCCTTAGGAAATCCAAACTCGTGCAAGTCACACATGAGAGATCATGAAACCAGTTTTACTAGAGAAGTTGCAGTGGTGTTTGGTTTCTCTTGGCTTGCAAAAAAAGTGATGAAAAAAGGAAGGACCAAGGTATCAGGGTAATTGTTGTCAAGGTGGAGATTGTTTGGATTTGGTGACAACAAATTCATCTAATGATGGATTTGGATCCTATTATTTTGCATTGGTTACAACCAAATAGACCAAGTTAGAATATGAATAGGGATTTCATTTAATAATCAGTTTCTTGTGAATGTATATAAATTCATGTAAGCTCGTAGAGGCAAAAGAGAGACAGAGTGAGAACTTGCAAATCTGATGTAGTATCCATGATCTAAATAATAAGACAACGGATGCCTATGCTTGGTGGACATAGCCCAACGTTTGGGTGAACCACGTGAAATCTGTGTGTTCCTTATCTATGTGATTGTTAATTGTCATATGTGAAATGTGTTTTCCACATTTGCAATTCTAACATGTTCTAAGCCATGAATAAAGAATTGAATTCTTAGTCGCCCAAATATAACATATTATTTTGAGTCAATTGTGTTTATCGACATTCTTCAAAATAACCTCAAACTTACTACTAAAATATAACTTTATGTTTTTTGAGAATGGCAAAAAGTAATCTATTTACCCAAACAATGTTTACCAGCAGCCAAAAAATAATCCATTTACCCAAACAAATTTTACCAGTAGTTTTATTTGTCAGCACTAGTGTAGATGCTTTAAATTAAACTCAATGATAGTGAGGGAAAATTTTATAAGAGGTATGAAGAAAAGTTTTACAATATCTTATATGGATTTTTATTGTCCATATTTTTAATAAAAAAGATTTTGATAAAAAAAATTATTTATGTACGAAGGTTATATTTCTAAAATATAATGTATAAAGATTTGATGGCAAGAAGCGAAGGTTATATTAGTCAAATTACCAATCCAGGAAGGAAGAGTGCCTACCATCCTATTCTCTTGAATTTTCAGAGACACCAACAAATTCAAATCTTGAACAGATTGAGGTGGATTACCTGCAAACTTATTCTGACTGAAATCCATGGCTGTTAGGTGTGAACAACCACCAATGTCATAAGCAAGAGGTCCTGAGAAACCATTTTTTTGTAAGTAAACTTTCCTCGGACTGTGAAATCTCCCAATCCTCGCAGGGAGAATCCCAACAAAATTATTATAAGACAAATCCAATACTCTCAGATGGCCTAATTCCCAAATGGATCCTGATATAGAACCAGAAAGACGATTTGCAGATAGGTTTAATTTTGTCAATGATTGCACGTGGGAAATGATCAGGGAATGGGAACAGACAACATATTTCCTGCTAATGATAAAAACTTCATAGATCCACCAAATAGATGATCAGGAATGGGTCCAGAAAATGATTTATTTGACAAATCCAGAAACCTTAAGAATTTTATATTGTTAGGAATTCTACCTGATAATTTATTATAGCTCATGTTCAAGAACTTCAGGCTTGCAATCTGTGCAACATATGGGTTTAAATCACCTGTAAAATTATTTTTGGGTGCAGGGAGTGGTGGCGTCGACAATTGCATATTACATACAAGGGTTGTGCATGCGTGTAAAAGGTCTTGTATTTGCGACAACATTCAGTCCATTGATGATGATAATCGTGGAAATTATGGGGTCTATCATTCTCTCTAAAAACATCTTTTTGGGAAGGTTCGTTTCTAAATTCTTTTTCAACCCATCGAATTGAATTCAAGGTTAATAGTGTGAGAAAATAGAATGGTTTAAGGCGCTAACTGGACTCATTAACTTCATACAGTGTGTTGGGAGGAGTTATGATCGCATTAGGGCTATACGATGTCTTGTGGGTGATAAATTGTGAAGCAAGAAATACAGAGAGAAAGACTATAATAGAAAACAGTATATTAGAATATATGAAGAAGAGTACAATGAGAAGAGTTAATGAAGAAGGTAATGAGGAAGATACTATACAAAGGGAAATAGCTGAGCTAAATAGGCTCAAGCAAATCAAGAATAGAAAGTACAGTTGGCCAGGACAACTGGCAATGTACAGTCATCCTGTTGAGGTTACATTATATTTAACACTCCCTCTTAAACTCAACAGTTACAAACATCAGCACTGATTATGCCTAAGTGTTTTCTCTGAAAATCAAAAACCGATTTTCCCAGTGGCTTTGTAAAGATATCATCAAGATGATCTCGAGAACCACAGAATTGTAGTGCAATATCACCATTATTGACTATCTCGCGTATGAAATGAAAATGAGTGTCAATGTGTTTGATTTTCTTATGAAACACATGATTTTTGGATAAAGAAATTGTTGAAGTGTTATCACAAAAAATAGGAGTTGGATCCTTTTCTGTATGTGACATATCTTTCAATATTCTTCTCAGCCACACAGCTTGACAAGAAGCTGAGGTAGCAGCGACATACTCGGCCTCTGCAGAAGATATTGAAACAATTGGTTGCTTCTTTGATGCCCATGAGATTAGGTTCGTTCCCAGTTGAAAAACATGTCCAGATGTGCTTTCCCTGTCATCTAGGTTGCCTACAAAATCACTGTCTGTGTAACCAGAAATTTGATTACTATCAGATTTAGTGTACCATAAGCCAAAATTGAGAGTTCCTACAACATATCTCAGAATTCGTTTCGCCATTTTCCAATGAGAATCTTTGGGGAATTCCATGAATATGGAAACAAGGCTGGCTGCATACATAATGTCAGGCCTAGTTGTTGTAAGATACAACAAACTGCCTACTAAACTTTTGTACAGGGTAGAGTCCACTATAGGACCTTCATCTTTCTTGATCAATTTTGTGCCTAGTGGTATGGGGGTTTCTGCTAGATTGCATTCTTCCATGAGAAATCTTTTGAGGATGTCTGCTGCATACTTTTGTTGACAGACAAAAATGCCTTTGGTTGATTGATGAACCTCAATCCCTAAAAAATATTTCATGATGCCAAGATCTGTCATCTCAAACTCAAATTGCATGGCATGTTTAAAATTTGTTAACTCAAGATTTCCCGTATAGATCATGTCATCAACATATAAACATACAATCAAAATTTTACTGTGCTGATCTGTTTTGGTGTAAAGAGTTGGCTCATTTTAGCTTCTGCTGAACCACTTTTGATCAAATAAGTGTCAATTTTGTTGTACCAAGCTCTTGGAGCTTGCTTTAAGCCATAAAAAGCTTTCTTCAACCGACATAATTTGGTTGGGTGCTCTTGGTCTTCAAATCCAGGTGGTTGATCGACATAGACTTCTTCTTCTAAGAAACCATTCAGGAATGTTGACTTGACATCCATCTGGTATACTTGCCATTTGTGTTGGGCTGCTATGGCCAATAGAGTCCTTACAGTGTCTAATCTTTCTACTGAAGAAAAAGTTTCACCATAATCAGTACCAGGTTGTTGTGAGAATCCTTTGGCAACAAGTCTTGCCTTGTGTTTTTCAATCTGCCCTTTTTCATTGAGTTTAGTTTTGTAAACCCACTTGACACCAATACTCTTCTTATGTCTTGGAAAATCAACAAGATATCATGTCTTGTTCTTCTCAATGGAGTCAATTTATTGGTTCATGGCTTGAACCCAATGTAGCTCCTTAGTTGCTTCCTTAAAGGATGTAGGTTGACATGACATTAAAGCAAAAAGATTGTGTTGTTCAAAGTCATCCCACTGCTGATGGATTTCTCTCAAACTTCGAGTTCTTTGATTTTGTGGTTCAGAGAATGATTCTCTGCTGGAAGTTGAGTTATCCTGAGAATTTCCAGGTTGTCTTTGTACCTGCAATCTTGGAAGAGTAGTTTGAGATACTTGTTGTCCTGAATTTTCTGCGTTTTCAGAACTTGGCAGCAATGAATTTTGACTGTCCATCTGTTGATTTTCTGAATTATTCCAGAATTGATTTTCCAGAAATTTTACATCTCTACTGAGAATTAGTTTCTTGGAGATTGGATTGTAAAGCCTGTAAGCTTTAGATGTTTCACTATATCCAGTGAAAATGCATTTCTCACTTTTGTCATCAAGTTTCTTCCTTAATTCAGAAGGTATGTGAGCGTATGCTATGCATCTGAATGTCCTTAGATGCACTACATTGAGCTTTGTCCCACTCCATGCTTCTTGGGGGACTTTTAGCTTTAGTTTGGTGGTTGGAGATCTATTCAAAAGATAAACTGAGCATGCTACTCCTTCATCCCAAAACCTATTTGAAAAACTTTTCTCTTTAAAAAGTGTTCTTGCCATATTCATTATTGTCTGATTTTTCCTTTCAGCCACTCCATTTTGTTGTGGAGTATACCTGGTTGTTGTTTGCATGATAATGCCTTGTGATTTGAAGAAATTAGCAAATTCTTTGGAGTTGTATTCTCCTCCTCCATCTGACCTGAGTGCTTTGATATATTTTCCAATCTATTTTTCAACTTCTGCTTTGAATTCTTTGAATTTTGCAAAAGTTTCAGACTTGTGTCTGAGAAAATAGATCCATATTTTTCTGTTGAAATCATCAATAAACGTTAGAAAGTAAAAGCTACCACCTATTGACTCTATTTTCATTGGTCCACATAGGTCAGTGTGAACAAGTTCAAGATGTTGTTTGTCTTGATTTGATGACTGTGGAAAACTAGTTCTCTTATGTTTTCCAAGTATGCAAGACTCACATGGGGGAATTTGCTCTTTAAAGATAGGAAGACCTTTGACCATGGAGTTATTCTGAAGAAGACTTAGACTCGGAAATGGTAGATGTCCAAATCTTGTATGCCAAACCATTGTTTCATTCAGGGTAGATGCACTCTATGCATATGGTTGAATCAGATTTGCATTTCTGAGTGTAAGGGGAAACATCCTATTTGGAGTCATATGGATTTCAGAAATCAATTTTCTGCTTGGGATTTTGTCATATATTTTGCAAGATGCTCCCTCAAAAGGTACCTTATATCCATGTTCAATGAGCTATCCTACACTTAGCAAATTATGTTTCAGATCTGGAACATGATAGACATTGTTTATGTTTTTCTTTACATTTTGTTTAGTAAGAATAGGAACAATTCCTTTTCCTTGAAATTTGACTAAGTAATCATTTATTAGTGTAATATCAGATGATATTGAAGAATCAATGCATGAAAGTAATTCTTTGTTACCTATCATGTGATTGTTGCACCCACTGTCCAGCAACCAGAGATCTTTAGGTTGTTCTTCAGTCTTGTGGCATGAGAAAAACATACCTCTTGAGGTGTCTCCCGTATGATTTGACACATGTGCTCTTCCTGAGAGATGATCTTCTTGCTTCTTCCTGCATTTAGATTCATAGTGCCCATACCTTTTGCAGTAATAGCATTGTATGCTTGATTTCTCATTTGATCTTCTCCCTCTACCTCTTTGAGGCTAGAAATTCTGATGTTGATTTTGTTGTTGCCTTTAACCTTGGTAATTTTGATTCGGATATTGTTGTATGTTACCTCTACTAGAGTGAGGGTTACTTTGATTGCTCCATCTCCCTTGGTGACCTCTGCTTCTTCCTCTGTCTCTCCCTCTATTGAAGGAGAATTGAGTTTTGAAATCATTGGAGACTGACTCATCTGTGAGATGCAGTCTGGTCTCATGTGTCACCAGAGAACCAATTAATTCATCTGTTGAAAAACTTAACATATCCTTGGATTCAAGGATTGTTGTTACAACCATTACGAATTTCTTTGGTAAGCTTCTGAGGATTTTCTCAACAATGCGTTGATCAGTGATGGTTTCACCAGTCAATCTGATCTGGTTCACGATGCCCATGACTCTGGTCATGAACTAATCCACATTTTCATACTATGTCATCCTTAGAGTCTCGAATTGCGTTCTCAAGGCCTGTAGTTTAACTGTTTTGACCCTGTCATTTCCTTGGTAGGAAGATTTAAGGATGTCCTAGGCCTGTCTTGAAGTACCAGCGCCTGTGATTTTTGAAAAAATCGAGTCATCCACGGAATTTTGAATCCAAAATTTAGCTTTATTTTCTCTATTTCTTTGCATTGTCTGAGCAATTTTTTGTTGATTAGTCATGGCAGACAGGTCTGCTGGATCTGGTTCCACATATCCATGATCCACTGGATCCCATCACTCTTGTGCTTGCAAGAAGGATTTCATCCGAAGAGACCAGAACTCATAGTTCTTTCCAAGAAGAATAAGACCCTGAGTTGGTCCTAAATTGCTAGACGACGCCATATATATATATATATATATTAAAGTGAACAAAACAGAAACAAAATTCTTACTTACCTATCTCCTGCATATAATTTGCAGTGACTTCAGAACTCTGCGTTCAAGATTTCGCGAGTTTTTTTTTTGGCTTCACGATTCTGACGTTGGGACTTCGTTATACGAGTCCTCCAATCTCTTGTCTCTCCAACCTCCGATCGCTGAAACACCGATTTGTTGATGGCCGAAGAGAGCTTATCGGCCTTGAATTTGGCCTTAGTCACCGTGAAATGTGACCACGCGCCTTGATGTTAAAGCGCTACGGGCTTTTCCGGTTCTTTGTCTTTCAATTTGCTAAAATGCGAAATTTGCCTTTGGTCAATTCAACGGTCCAGATCTTCCTATGATCTGACAGTCCAGATCCTATCGGGATTTCGCGATTCGTTGTTTTGCGAGTTTAGAACTCTTGTCCCAGAGTTTTCGAAACCGCGAACTCCGAAATGCCGATTTGCCGAAATGGCGTTAACTTCAGTTAGCCCCTTGGGCTATACCTCTGGTCCACATGACCTCTCCTTATATGACCATAGTCACTTTCGGGGTTTTGCAACTCAAACGCGCGATCACTTGGTCTCTCGACTCCCGAAAAACCGATTCTCGACATGTCGATGGCGCTTTCCTTTCGGGACTTTCCCTGAAGGCCTAGATTGTTGCCACGTGTCCCCTTGCGATGGACAGTCCTCATCGTTTCTCGATTTCACGACTTGCGACACCTGATGACAGAAATCCTCTGTCAACTTGAAACCCCGGTAGCCGAAATGCCGACGGTTTCCTCGATCTCCTCCACGTGTCCGAATGAATGGACGGCTGTGATCTTTTTGGGATTTTGGGAATTTCATCGTGGATGGTCGTGACTTTTCGTCAACAAGACCTCCGATATCCCGAACTCCGAAATGCTGAAATGATGGCACTTGGATATGCTGCCACCTGTCTTCTGAGATGGACGGCTCACAATCCTCTCGGGATTTCACAATTTGTGATGTCGAAATTTCGTGTATCGGGGTTTTGGAGAGTAGTCTTCTTTGCTCGTCCAACTCCCGATCCCCAATTTTGCGATGGGATAAGATCGATGGCTCACGATCTATCTCGATCCAATGGTCCAGAATGACTCATGATTTCGCGATTCGCGAATTCTCATGGCAGTCTTATGACCTTTACACCTTGCGAGTCAGCGAAATGCCGATATCCCGCCATGTGTTTCTTGATGGACGGTCCAAATGATTTTGGGATTTCGCGACTTCACAAGTCAAAATTTCTCCTATGTACTCTAGAGGACTAAACCTCGTGCACCTTCTCGCTGATCCAACTATTGTCGATCCTTTGCGCAAGATCTAACGGCTGAAATTATTTCATCTTTTTCGCGCTCTCTTCGTTCCTTCTGAATTGGTTTCCCGCTCTGGATCCGTTCGCAGGACGAATCTTACAGCCTCAATGGTTTTTCTTTGCACATGAGATGCGTTCTTCGCTCCTGTGGAAGAAAGATTCGTGAATCTTTCAAAGATTTGAAAGAAATACATGGATTCTTTAAAACTTGGCATTGTCTGCTGCAATCTTTAACAGATTTGAGCGATTTCCAAAATTCTTTAAACGATGTTGCCTTCTACAGCAATCTTTCACAAATTTGAGTGAATTCTGTGAAATTTTCAACGTTTCTGCCTTCTGAAGCTCTTCTTTGTGAATTCTTTGATGGTTCTTGAAAATTACAAGAATCTTTAAAGTTTATTCTTTTGCACTCTCTTCGTCCTCGATCTTTCGAGCGTTGTATGCTCTACTTCGACGCGTGAGTTTCTTACACTGATCTTTGAGTGTATGATGGTCTACTTCCTCATGGAAGTTTCTTGCGAGGATCTTTCAAGAGTATGACGGACAGCTCTCCAAGCCTTGTGAAAAGTCTGTGTCGAATTTCTCTCAAGATCCGTGTAAGCTCTGCACTGTTTGAGGATCGTGTTTCTCTCTAGCCTGTGTGAAGAGGCTTACTTTTGTAGCTCTGATACCATGATAAATTGTGAAGCAAGAAATGCAGAGAGAAAGAATATAACAGAAAACAGTATATTAGAATATATGAAGAAGAGTACAATGAGAAGAGTTAATAAAGAAGGTAATGAGGAAGATACTATGCAAAGGGAAATAGCTGAGCTAAATAGGCTCAAGCAAATCAAGAATAGAAAGTACAGCTGGCCAGGACAGCTGGCAGTGTACAGTCAGCCTATTGAGGTTACATTATATTTAATAGTGGGGAAAGGTGAAGGATAGCAATATATCAACGGATACAAATTCCACATAAGTGATTTCCAATTCTCAAGTAATCCTCCCTGAAAATCAAAATAATGTGGACGATATGAAAGCTGCCTCCAACAAGCTAATGTGTAATGGACCTCAGGCTCATCAATTCAATGCTGGAGATACGGCCATTTCTATCATTGAAAACAATAATCCAAAAATGTAAGCATCTTCTAAACAGTTTTTACAACATCGCTTATAGTTTGGGGTGTTTGAAATTGGCAACCGGAGAGACGTGGAGATCCGTTGCTCCTCTTGACCATCGAATTCCAACAAATGGGTTTTCAAATGTTAAATAGGATCAATGTTTTCTTGATCCATTCCTGGAATTTTAGGTGGCACATTTTATTAGTATGTTTTCTTCTAGGTTATACCTCTCAGAGTGGCGATTCAATAGTATTGTTTTCATCGTTGCCTAGATAGGTAAATGCTTTCCTTCTTATTAGAGTTTCCCACCATCTATGTTTTTTCCTTTTGGATTATTCCTCTTGGAATTCTAATTCCCTTTGTTCTTCCGGTTCCACTTAACTACCCGGTACTTACCCGTACAATCCATGAAGATACAACATAAACTTAGTTTCGTTGCCAGGGAGTAGTCTAATGTAACAATTATTCAGTATGGTTTATTGTTTTGAAGCAAGAAGTTCATAATTTTTTTTGGAAGGATAATGTACTGTCTCAGAAAGACATTGTCAAATAATGCCCCATCAATTCTTGTTCGTGGTTTCATTTTCATCTATTGAAACCAAGAATTGTCACCTCCATTGGTGACTCAATCGATCATCTATTTCTCAAGATGGATTTTACATTCCACTCTTTAAGCTACATGGAATGTGGGCTTACAAAGACCATTCAGATAAATGGAAAGTGCATATATGTATATATATAGTGGAAGAGCCAAATACATGGATTACAGTCCTAGTTTCTCTCTCTGCACCTTTGTGATCCAATTCATCTAGCATTAGGTGGAATCAGAGGTAAGTGTCCCTGCTAGATTGAGAGCCATAGTCAAGAGTTTCAGGTCATTACTATGGATTGGATCATGGGGAAACCCTTTGGGTAGATATGGCTCTCCCCTTTAGTGATGAATCCTCAGGGTCTTGGTTCAAGCAGGATTTTCATTAGCGGGTGCCTATTTAATAAGGCTCCTTTTCCTTTTGAACAGTTCAGGACCTTGCCGGATTTATGCATGTGGAAAGAAGTCAAAATCTCTTTCGAGCCAGTAGAAATTATAATAGGGCCTTTCAGATGCTTCGACGGAATCTTCCTTTACTGACCTTTGCCAGAGCCCCTTCTCTAAATTTGAATGTGGTCTTCCAGAGATCTTCAGGATGTCTTGCAACTTGATGATATCCTTGTGTGGGAAAAAGCAAAGGAACACAAGATAATGCATACTGAAACAAATTTTATTGCTCAATGATCAAAACATACACATCTTCCTCGTATTTATAGAGGCTATGGAAGACTCTCGATAATCTAGAGAGTTCTTGGAGCAGGAGATATGTCGGTGGCTATGTCGGTGGGTATGGCGGTGGAGGAAGAGTCTAGAAGTCCAGTGGTTGATGAGGTAGGTAGAAATTAATTCCTCCAACACTCCCCCCTAATTTCTACTACTAATTACATAAATGTTTATAATGCCCAATGCTTCTCTCAAATACTCAAATTGGTCTTGTGCTAATAGCCTTTGTAAATATATTTGCAAGTTGCTTCTTTGATCTACAATGTCTTCTCCTCAACGAATACATGTCTTGGTTAGGTCGTTATATGATTCATGTCATCATCCTTAGTTTCTATCTTCATATGGTTGGGCTTCCTTCAATTTTTTATTTACATCGCACGCACTCACTTGGGATTTCTTCACTATGAGTTTTATCCTCAAACATTTTTTTGCTTCGTCTTTATACCTGCATAACATTGATCAATGCTCAAAAATTTTCATCTTCCTTTTTCACCTGCAAACAATTGATCATTGATGTCCATATAAAAATAAATCCATCTACCGAGATACATGGGTACCATCCCCTGTACTCGCCAGTTCTCTAGGTATCCTTTTCACGTACATGGTTCATCAATACATTAGACTCCTTTAGTCATAACTTGGTCCCAACCAACTTACACTCCGAGATTACTTAATCTCACATTTCTCCCCTTAATCGAAGATCTAACTTCTCCGATCACCATCAAACTTAGATACGAGTACACCTACCACCCTCGTACCTACCTAGTGGTTAATTCCATAACTTGATGCCACATCCACTATTTATGCCTAAGAGGGATACATGCTACATGATCACTCTAATACATGTAGGCCTGACTCAACAGGACCTACTAAACACATGGGGAATATAGCTTTCCTTTCCTATGGCTAATCTTTACAACTTTGGACCAAAAACCTCTTGGCGAATATAGCTTGCCTATGCCTATGGCTAAGCTTTACAAATTTGGACCAAAAACCTCTAGGGTGTCGGGTACTATTGATCATGCACCCCTTACATCACTTATCATTATAACATTTTATCACAGGTACAAGAAGCATTATTTACTAAATTCCCAAATTATAAGCCCATTACATATAAACCATTCAATGTGCCCAATAAGCCCATTGCATATTATCACTATACATATACATATGCTAACACAACAGATGCCAAATATTATCCACTTTTATCTGAAAAAGTGAGTGCACATGCTTTCTATGCCTCTATAAAGAATGCAAAAAACGCTCACTCTTAGCACCAAAAAAGAAAAATTGCCATAGCATTCTATGTAGGTACTGCAACAAATCTGCCAACTCCAATTTGAAATCACACATGAATCATACTACCTTTAAATTTTTTGTGTAAATAACCAGACTAACACTCCAATAAGACATTTTAATTTCTCCATCGCAAGACAAGAGAAGAACATTGTGTGTTCCTCTATTCTTCAAACAGTTCGCAAATTCCATTCTGAACATATGAAGCATATACATTTATGGACAGTATTGAAAATACTAAGCGCCTCCTTTAATCGCCCTTCCTTGCAGAGTACAATAATGCCTTCGACAGAGCTAGACTTCTCCACAATGATGAGAAATGGTCCTTCGAAAGCTCGGAAAACCAGACTTCGAATTCGCTTTTTCCAACTATTGCCAAATGCATGTGTGTTCCCCCTGGTTATTACGGAAATAAGCAGGTCTACCCCTGCTATAATAACTGGAAGACAAATCGAGGTGGCCCCAAATGCCCCTGCAGCTTGCAATGCCACCTTTGTAGCGTGGATCAATCCTTGGATCCGCCCGCAAATTGATTTAATCTCCTTCGTGCAATGTCTCGGATTAGCTGCCCCAAGATGTAGCTGACATCGACCGCTCATAACAGCAGTCTTCGGTTTCTTCTCTGGCTCCACAGACGCCTCTACTTTATACAACGATCAAGATGCTTCTGCCAGCGATGAGGCCTTAACTCGCTCTCCTTGATGGTGCCACCGTTTCTTCTCCAACAACAAGACTACGCTTCTCCACTCATATATGTACTGTTGGGAAACTCCTCTCAAGATCTTGGACCCTCCCGTGAGGGAGTTAGACCCAGATCCAAACTCTGATACCACGATGTTTGGGCAGAAGCAAAGGAACACAAGATAATACAGACTAAAACAAATGTTATTGCTTGATGATGAAAACAGATACATATGCCTCATATTTATAGAGGCTATGGAAAACTCTCGAGAATCCAAAGAGTTCTCAGAGTGGGAGATATGTCGGTGGCTATGTCGGTGGAGGAAGAGTCTATAATTCTGGTGGTTGAAGAGGTAGGTAGAAATTAATTCCTCCAACAATCTTGCCTGTCTTGAGATCAATCTTAGTGAAGTAATGGGCTCCCTTAAGCTGACCCAAGAGGTCATCGAGGGAATGATCATTTTTCCTCTCCTTAATGATCGACTGTCTAAAGACCTTATCTCTTATGCAGATTTCCCCTATGCCCAAGTCACTAATACGTTGCTCGGAAACACTATGTTCTATTGGATCTTGGTATTGGTCAGGGCAGGGACTAGCTACTCTCTTTCCAACCCGTTCATAGCCTACTTCTTTCCTGCACTTAAAAGATAGTTCTTCTCTTTCAGTTTATGCTAGATGATAGATAGAAAAACATAACCAATGGATGAGGATTCAAACATTGACAGTCTGCCACTTTAAATCACTCGGCCATCTCCCTCAAACCAATTGTTGAACCAACAGTTGAACCATTTAAAGGGGCCCCTGCCTTTTCTCTGGCATGTATGGTCAGGCCTATTCATCAAGTAAGTGTACAGGCCTCAAGTTCGAAGGCATCAGTTTATGGTGGCAAGCTAAGCAAAGGGTTTTAAACGCAAAGCGATAGCGAAGCAAGGGGAAAGTGGCAATGATCTAAATTTGGGGAACATTTCATGAGAAAATTTATGTGTTCTTTGAGCTACATTTGCATTTGGAAGGAAAGAGTTGTGATATTCCGGAAAAATGAGGACTCAGGCTCTTTTTACTTGGATGCAGTCAGCAACAGGATCAAAGACGCCTGTGACTATCAAGGCCAGGGCAGAGGGAAGGAGGGCGAAAGCCAAAGATATCATATATTTGGATTAATCCAATTCCAAGAAAAGAATTAGCAAGAAGCGAAGCAGAGAAGCGAAAAAGAAGAAGAAGGGCTTCAAAGAAATTGTAAATGGAAAATTAAATGGAAATGCAAGTGGAAGTGACTCTAAAGCAGTCAAAGTCTAAGTAAATGTCGTAAAATACTCCAATCCGAGCAATGAGAATGTGAATTCACCTTATTAGAGGAAGAAGCATTTGAAGAACACGTTCAATTGCCATTTCTGCAAAGACCCCTTTGACAAGTCTGAAGCATTGCGAAGATGGCCTCATCGCTACACGTCCTAGGTAAATTTGAATCTTTACTTACTGCATTGCGAAAATGGCATCATCGATACCCGTCCAAGGTAAATTTGAAGCTTTACTTACTGCATCTGTGCACACAAATCTTTTTTACAATTTTGTTTGTAAGGCGATGTTGACTTTAAAGATTGCAAAATTTGGCTCTGCCATAAACTTTAATGGTGGAGTTTTTGTAGATTTGACGCCCAACTACTTATCATAAATTCAATACACATTAAACAAAAGTAATCTACACATTAGACTCGTCATAAATTCAAGACACATTAAATCTACACATTAAACAAAGGAGATCTGCCCAAAGGAGATCCGTCGAGGATGGAGGAGATATGTGCAGGACGGAGGATCCCCTCAAAACATATATGCTCAAGACAGAGATCCCATCAAAACAGATCTGGGCAGGACAAAGGATCCCATAACATGACAGTTGGCTATTGCTAAAGATAGATGGCCATACTTAAAAAATTTAAAAATAAAAATAAAATTTAATTAATTTTTTTCTGACAATTTCACATCGAGGCAGGAATAAATTGTCACTTCATCGTTTTCAACCAATCAGAAAATAAAACTAATGAATATTTAATATTAAAAAAAAAAAATTCTCAAAATATTCAATTTAATACATGAATATTATGAAACTTTTGAAAACATGATACTAAAATTTTCATATAATTATAAAAATCTGGACAGTGCAGCAGCTATAGCGGGTGGACACCGCAACAACAAACATAATAATATTTATAATTAATGAAACTTAGAATAAATTTAGCTAGCAAAAAATGCTAAGACAAACATTCAAACTAATGCTAGCATTAATCCACCTTCGAGCAATGCATAAGAAAATATATGTGTGTTAATCCAAGGTCTCCATGAATTAAAGCGTATTGGGAATAACAAAGTTGGCAATAAGACTTCCAATCTATTCTCCAATGAGATGATGACATATAAAGTTTTTTTTATTATATAAAAAAATAATGTTTTTAGTTCTATAGTTCGAACAATAAAGATGATGTGAAAATTTATAGTCAAAGGACATATTAATATGAAGTCAACTAATTATCTATTGCTATAGTCCCTCTACTCCTAAGACTAGCAGATATTCAATTGTAGTCTATTTAATGTAGTTTGTTTGAGTTATTTTACAATGTGCAAAAAAAACTATTCTAATTTAGTTGTTATTAATGATTATTATCCGTAAATGTAAGTTGATTTATTATTGTTATTCAAAAAAAAAAAAAAAAAAACCACCTCACTTATAATAATTGATTGGTGGTCCATAAGGGTGAAAATTTCACTTCGACAAAATATCATAGTTAACCTATTTCTTTAGATCTAATGAAAACACAATCTTGACAAAATAGAAACAATTTTAACTTTTAGTCAAACTATAATTTAAAATATGTATGAAATTATATGATATTTATAATAAGGTGAGAAAATATATTCATTGTTAAATTTCTGACAATAAAAAATTGTCACTAAATACCAAACTGCAGTACGTTGATATTATATTTCTCTGTGATGATTTGAAAATACATATATTATTTTAATTACAATTAATGCGTTACAGGTGGCCTTTTTACCATCGGCCAAAGAAAAGCGTTGGTGCATGTTGTTGAAAACTTGGGTTTTTCAATTCCCTGTGTTGATGCAATGTAATTATAATGCCAGCTATACTTGACTCGGATCAGGCTGGATCACATATCTGGCTCTTTTCTTTTGACTAATCCAAACATTGATTACATCATATTGATGATGTCACATTTTATATGTTGCCACGTGGAACTTCGAAGCTTGTAAATCTCATGCAGAGATACATCATAGTATCATTACGTGGACTTTTAAATGAACCAAACGTGCTTGGACTAGGTGAGTGAGAAAGGAAGTAAGTTATATCCCACATGCAAGTGCTTGGATGAGGTTGGTAAGAAAGGGAGTAAGTCAATGGTGTAAGAAAAAAAAATTGAAAAATCTTATAAAAGTTTTGAGTGTGAAGAGGGTTCTATCCCGATTTAGCTTTCATATATGGTACAACAAAATCTGCAAACATTTAAAATTATTATATTCTTTAAAAATTCAGATAAAATTTAAACAATATATTTGATATAGCCTCCAATTTTATCAAATCAAATGAAAGGCACGTGTATAATTTCTCAAAGTCCACACCCTTCACCAAAATATCATAAGTATTGAACTTTTCACCCCTAAACAAAATAACATAGGCATGAGACTTCCTTGGCAAATAAATGAATGTATTATTCCTTAAAGTCAACATTTCTTTGTATTCATGTTTTTATGAGATTCAAGATTCATGTGGATTTATAAACTTGTAGTTTAAATGTTTGATTTTTTTGAGTTTTTATGGGTATATTTTTATTAAATTTTATGGAAATCTTTCTAAAATTTGTTAGAATTTTAGATTTGAGTCTAATTTATATAATTCAAGTGTTTTCTTAGTTTTTCATAGTAATGAATTTATTTATGCATTTAAAAATGAAATTTAAATAACAGAAAATGGAGAGTTCACCAACATCTATTTTATTGAATTTCAATAAAAAAAATTAAAAAATTTAATATTTAGACAACATCATTTATAAATAGTACTATTAAACTTTTTTTGTTATAATCAAAATTTCATATACATTAGACTTTGTCACAAAGAAATATCTTTCAACTTGAGACAAAGAAAAAAGATTGAGATTAAAAAAAAAAAAAAAAAGTTACCATCCATATCCATGGAGGAAGCTCAAACGCATCACCACCTAAGTTTAACATTTCCATCTTAACATAAAGGAAGACTAAGATAAAAAGAAAAGTAAGAAAACTCAAATATATTATTTAGGATTCACATTGCATGGCATAAAAATTGAGGTTATAAGAGGCTCCAATAGGAGTTTTAATAAGTTTCAAAAAAATTCAAGTTGGTAACCATATTATAAGGGTAACATTTCCATCTTAACATAAAGGAAGACTAAGATAAAAAGAAAAAGTAAGAAAACTCAAATATATTATTTAGGATTCACATTGCATGGCATAAAAATTGAGGTTATAAGAGGCTCCAATAGGAGTTTTAATAAGTTTCAAAAAAATTCAAGTTGGTAACCATATTATAAGGGTATTGAGCTACAAAAGTATTTAAAAGAATGAATAAAGAGTAAAAGTCCTAAAAAAAATTTAAGGTATTTCACTTTATCATAATATATTGTTTGAAAAAAGGTTAAATGTTTTATAAATTTGGTGTTTTTTTATTTGTTATTATTGAAATTTTGGTAGGCAATATATGTCAAAATTGCAATTTTGGATTGATGAAATTGTTGTTTTTAATGTGAAAATAAGTTCAGCACCTTTGAATACTTCTAATGTAACCAACTTATGCAATGCTAGCATCTAGTATTTACAATTCATTAATCCAAAATGGTTATTGATAGATTTCAAGATGAAATATTGGTTTCACTTCTTGTTATTTTTAGTGGATGGAAAAGCACTAGTTTGTAGAATGTTTAGGCCACAATGTAGGCAAAGTGGCCTAGGCCAAAGGAAATACCAAACAAAATCTAGACACCTTTTTTATTTGCGTGTGTACAATGTGTACAAAAGTTTTGTATATGTACAATATTGGTGATCTAAAATACTATTTTACGGTCTTTAAGATAACATCACGAGAATAAATCTCTCTATGTTTTTAAATAGGTGGTACTCCTCTATTTCTAAACAATATGAAAGAATATAAAAGATGCCTGACAGAGGACCAGACTTATTCTTGAAACAAAATTTACATGCAAAGAGTACTTGAGAAAGGACCAGGTATCTCACAGGAAATAAATATTCACACTATAATACAAGATTATAAACCAAAATAGTATATAGGCTCATAGAATGGCATTTCCATCATAGCATTCATCAAAGTGAGACACATTATTCAACACAAGGAAAGAAAACAAGGACCACATATGGCAAAGAAC
>ML789810.1:96671-130652 GCA_009831015.1 Picea engelmannii
CTTCACTACCCTATTGCTTGTAGTACTCATTTGTGCTAGCCAATTCACCAATATCATCTAGGGTGTTTTCAATATATGCTTCAGGGAGATTCTGGTTATCTCTCCCTCCTTCTTCAAATTACACAGACTTACTAAAAGATGAAGCATATCCAATTAAAGACATGTGTGTTTAAAACAAATTCTTAGGGTCAAAACCACAAATGGCCTAGACTTCCTTTAAATTGAGCTGGTCAAATTGAATTGTATATTCATCTAAATGAGATATGTTCTTCATAGACATCTTTCCAACTTTCCACGGTAATGGGATAAATTGTTTTTTCCTTTTCTCACTGAAGAAATGTGCCCAATATTTGTACTGTCTACATACTTCAATGATGAAAAGTCTGTAGAAAACATAAACTGGTAATAAAAAGGGTTTCCCCTAGAATCCATAAATTCTCGGAAAACTATACTCTTCCATAGATTCAAAAACTCCTTTCTCACATATAAAGGATGCATATTCCAACGATAGTCTAAACATGGTGGGACCATGAATCATCTTCTAAAAAAAGGATAGAAAACTATTTTATACTTCATAAAAATTGCATGGGGCCTTGTGCCTCCATAACATTGGATACAAGAATGAAATTGGATCTTTCTTGAATCAACATTCTTCACTCTGTGCAAGTCCTCAAATATATGACAATAAACTATAACTAAAACTACATATGAAGTCATATAGAATTTCTTGGTCTTTCTAAGTCTTCCCAATTGAAATGAAATCTCATTCAAGATAATGTGAGCCTAGTCAATTACTACATTTTCATGAATTGAAGTATGGATAATATATACAATATATTTGGGCATTGACATCATGGACTCCTGTCTAATTATTCTGGAAAATGTCCAAGAAATTTTTGTGTATGGGTACTTTAAAGAGCATACCTCTACCTGAGTAAAACTGATGTCGCTCCTCGGGTTTGTGAGGAAAATTTTGAGAAAATCCATTCCTCCACCTTGTGCTTTAATAAACTCATCATCTTCAACATTCTTGAATATCAGAGTAGGGTCAAGAAGTCTCAGCATATTTCTGAACATTGAAGGGACCAGAGAAACCAATGGTTTTCTCTGTATCTGGATAACTCCTCTCTCTGTATTGAACTAGTTAGCGCAACAAAGGACCCTTTGAAATCAACTAATTTAGGCATGCACCCATCTAATGTAATACCTGAGCTCCAAACTTTGTTCAATTCCAACAATGCATACTGTGTGTCAATCAGAGTTCATATGCAAAAGTTATGCCTCTCGCAAGTTGACATATCGTGTTGACCACCATGGTAAAAGAGGATGCCACGTCAATCCCCATTACTCATACATATGGGGCTAGCCATGTGAGGAATTTCAATAAGATTCTAGAAGGCTCAAACCCTACCACAATTGAGGGTTGAGGAAGTCAAAAACCTACCCCAAGATGATCTCACAATCCAACATAACCATGGAGGAACATCACAATGTGGCATAATCCTTGATGGTGTTGCATTTTGGAATAACTGTTGAGTAGCATAGCAAGTAAAATTCCCTAATTTTGATCCCCTTGATTAATTTGTAATTAATTGTCTAATGTTGGTTTTGTTTCAGGGGCATGGATATTTTATTACCATGCTGTAATTTACACCGTGAGGTATAAATTACATGGTGATCTAGACATATTTGAACACTTGTGTATATTTCTCTCTCTCGGTTAATAAATAAACCCAATGATTAATTGAGCACAAGAACCTAAAGGGGCTATGATACCACGAGTGGGGAAAAGTGAGGGAGGCTAAAGGGGGAATTCTACATGCCTAGTAATCCCAAGCCACCTTTCAAAATCATTTTTGTAATTAACCATGTATTTCCCCTTTTCACTATTTAAAAACCCAATCATTAAATGCATGTACGAGGTTGGTGGTAGAGTCACAACTAAGCACACATAACTACCCACATCTATGAACTGGATTCAAGGGTGTGGAAAATCAGTGGTGTGTGAAGTTTTCATATGTGAATTAGTTTGAAGGGTGTGGGAAATTAGTGACGTGTGAAGTTTTCATCAGTGAAGTAATTGTTAGCAAGGTCTTGAAGACTACCATTCCATATTGGGACTCTTCCATTGGCACATGGCACATAGATTTTAGTGGAGTTGTTGTTGACTCATTGATATGGGGTGTTGTATATACTCAAAAGATTTATCATGGCCTATTACTTTTCTAAGTTTGACCCACACAAATCGTCATTATATATAATCTCATTGGCATGTAATATATAATGATCTCTCGAGTGTAATAGGCATATACTTCCAAACCTAAGCTTCTATAGAAAAACATGCATCCATAAAAAAAGGACTTTCATTGATCATGTACCATGCATATTTTTCTTATGAAAGTTATGGGGACCAAACCGATTGATATAGAAGTAAGGGAGGGACATGAAAGAGAATTATTTATTTAGATATGTGCATGCATAGAGATAGAATCAATTCATCCTTGCCTCATTACAGTACAAAATTCGACCATAGAGAGAGACTCATTAGTGTACAACAAGTAGGATTTCCCTCCTAAGTAATGATACCCGATGCACTCTATGGCCTATATGTATGTATGATATAAACATTTAGAGACTATTTACCTAATACCCAAAAGATCAAGCTATCACCTAAAATAAACAAGGTGGAAAAGGTCCACTCGAAAACAATATATTAAAGATGACATGAGACTATATAAGTCACAATCAAGAGTGGGACTTGAATAAGTGTTAACCATGAAAAGAAAATTTTCCAAAGTATTACTAAAAGAGTCCCTATATCTTATTTTGTGAGGCCTACAACTCATTGAAAGTCGACTCTTTGTATTGGTAAAATGAAATGATAAATTTAGACTAATCGTTTTGTTCTTAAGAGTCTTTCTTTTTTCTTTTACAAGTTTCTAATTAATTTTTGAGTCATCATTCAAGTAGAATGAAAGAAAACTTGAATTATAATATTTTCATCATTTACTAAAATGAGAACATCTTCAAATTACTTTGGCATTTTCATTCACCCATCCAGGTCAGTGTCATTTTAGCGTTGTTGAATACTAAAGTTGGAGAGAATTTGTGGCCATCTACTCTAATAATAATTACAACATCAGTGTGCTTCCCTTTTTGAGTGATTCTCTCAGTAACATGAGATACAAAATCGCTTATAGATCGTCCATTCCATCAAAGACAAATAGAAATTCTACAAGAGAAAATATTTGTAAGTTGAAGGACATGCAAACTAGATTTTTCGTTGTTCACATGAATTTTGAGCTAGGGCAGTCTTCTCTTCTTAGAATCTCAGAGCATGGATATGATGAGCATTGAATATGAATGGATTATTACAAAGGGGTTTAGCACCATTCTTGATTTATTGAAAGAATGCATCATGACCATGCAATGTGTCCTAGGAACCAAAAGTTATTTTCCAAACTCCATTCGATTGCTTGATTTTGGATATAGGTGGAAGCCACAGTCATAATCAAGAATCCCCATGAAGAAAATCCTACAAAGCTAAAAATATATGGTTATTATGCCTATGATGTTGTTTCGATGATTTCTCAGGCTCTCCAAGGTTTTGATAATACCAAATTTATTTTCTCACCATCGCCAGATAACCGAAATGAGTCGTTTGATACACAGTTGTCAGATTTTGTGCATCAATCTTCCAACTATTTCAATGAAGTAACAGTCTTGCACAATAATGACATCAAATCATTTACGAAATTTGGAAAATATTAAGTTGAGGATAATCTTTGGTTAGTTTTGTCCAGACCCCTTTGTTAGTATGAGCATTATCATAGCACAAATATTTCCACATCTTCATCTAGACAAGAATATTGATGTTGCAAGGATTGGAACTAGTAACCAAACCTAATTGCAATTAAATGGATTGTAGGGATTAATATATGAATAGTTGGTTATAACAAGTGTTTGATTTCATTTTATTCCTTTTGACTTGGTTGGTTGGGGAGAAATTTGAATGACCGGTGGTTGGGTTCATAAAGGGAGCATCCCATCCATAAGTTAGGTAGGTGACGTGGCGGTTATCAATTAAGGGGTCTTTCTATCGAAAACCTTAATCTAATCCTTGTGTGCTCTAAATGTGACCACATACCTCATTTATTGCATCCATGTTTCTAGAAAGCAGGGAAAATTTTACTAAATACTTTACATCACCCCAACCATTCATGCAATGCCATTATTCATTGGAATACTCTTTTCTTTTGTAAAAATGAAAATGTGATACCTTATCTCTAGTGATGACCATATAGTCAAATTGTTCTTTTCAACGGAAAAATAGTTATTAGTTAGGATAGCCTACAACAACACCAAAGATATGATTAAAATCATGTGTTTAACTACAAAATTATTTCTTGATTGGATAGAAAAGTGTTTTTATCTATGTGATTCAAATCTTCAATCATGTGTATGTAAGATTATTCCAACTAGCTTCCTTTTGGGTAGAAAGTTTGACAAATAGCCAAAAATCATATATATATATATATATATATATATATATATATGATTGGAAAAAATATCAAGCTTACACACGTGTAATATAAATCCTTAGTTAAAACAATCAAACTTTAACCCAAGATTTCAACATGATAATATTTAGATTTTTATTTTTTTATTAAATATTTTTTTAATTTTAAATCAAATAAATAAGAAACCTACCATAAAGTAGGATAGGAAAAAGGTATTAATATAAAATTACATGCAATGGAGTCTTTACATAAAATTCTTATTGGCCAAGAAAAATGAGAACATGATCTCCATCTCAACACATGAATGTCAATTAATTTTCTTTTAATTTAACACTCATTATAATGTTACATGTTATTCATGATAATGTTAAATATTATATAAAAAAATATTAAATTTTTATATAATATATGGTTTTTCATTTATTAATTATGGGATCAACTCAATATTTGCAAACCAATTAATTATGGGAGCAATGCAAAATTTGCATAAATTGGTTGCATCATTTCTAGCAATAGCAGCACCACTTCATATCGTGGCAGCTAAAGGGAAGAGATTTCACTAGGGGAAACAACAACAAAGTTATTTTGGTGATTTGAAGAAAATAATCAGTGAAGCACTATCCTTGGCAATGCCTAATTCGAGATTGAGAATGATGCAAGTGGGTATGCCATGGGAGTAGTCCCTGTAAGGAAGAATACTTGTGTTATAATCACTCCGAGTTGTTGCACATAGTAGTGATTACACTACCCCATATATGATAAGGAACTCTACATCCTTGATCAAGTAATGAAGAAATGTAAGTATTATATTTTGGGGAAGAAGATCATGATTTACATCAACCACCATCCACCCCAGTGTTTTTAATACAACAACTCCATCTAGTAAACAAATACAACAAGGGTATTGCAANTCTACATCCTTGATCAAGTAATGAAGAAATGTAAGTATTATATTTTGGGGAAGAAGATCATGATTTACATCAACCACCATCCACCCCAGTGTTTTTAATACAACAACTCCATCTAGTAAACAAATACAACAAGGGTATTGCAAACAAAGATGCATATTTGATGTCAAGGCCACCCATGTAGAAAATTACATGTATGGGAACCATAATTCAATTTGAACCTTTTACCCATGAAGTTCTAAGAGAGGAGTATCCAAAAAATGATGAATTTGGAGATATCTTTCAAAGCATACAATGATCTCTTCAATCGACACACCATGTATTCTCTTTGTCCTACCACAAATCCATATGGTTTCTTTATGAAGATTTCTTCTTTAAACTCATGGTAAAGAAACATTGTCTTAATCTTGCTAACAATTAATGTAAAAATGATTCTAAATGACATCAATGACATGGTTTTGTATGTACTAGTAATTAGTGATTATAATAGAAGTTGTCTTCTACTTTATTTCATTTTAATAACAAATTATGAATTAGTGATGATAATAGAAGTTGCATTTTTATTTATTTCATTTTAATAACAAATTATGAATTAGTGATTGTAAGTCCTATGACGTTGTTATCGGAAAAATTGGTCTATGCAGACATGAACTGATATCCCTAGACTCGGAAACCAAGACTAGAACAAAACATGACAGAACATATAGTTTTCCCTAGGTTTATGCAATAAAAAATACTAGCTAGCAAGAGCTCACACCTTTTAATTGATGGTTTTCCTCGCTAGTTGTATTTTCCAGCTCCGTCCCGAGACTTGTGAATGATAGTATGTAAGAAGACACAAGCCAACAAGAGTGAAAGAAACAATAGTATATTTTGATGAAACCTATGCAAATGATCAAGGAGAAATACAACAAATATAATCAAACATAAACAACATTTGTGGGAAACAAACTATATTTTTGTATTAACAATAATGAAAAGAGATTACAGCCAAATCCTTGATGTTGTGAAGATCCTTCCAACAAGTTCACTGCTCCAATACCCACAATGCATCAATGAAATCCATCACCATCAATTGACTCCTTTAGCTAAGATTGAATCTCTCAAAGCCAAATAATGCTAACAATATTCTAATCACAAACTAGAAGCAAAAAGGATATCAACCATTATTCTCCATTAATTATTAGCATTTCCTTATGAGAGAAGGTCCCTTTTATAGATTGAAAAGGTGGTTAGGATCTCCCAAAATCAGGAGTACGGGTGAGATCCAAAACGATCGGAGGACACCTCATATATGAAGATTCTCTTCTAGAAACTTCAGGAATTTCAACTTTTTCTTCTCTTTTAGATAGTGTCACACCCTGTAGTGGTGCAAACTAACACATTGTCACACCCTATAGTGGTGCAACATGTGACAATTAAGGGTGTCGCATGTTGCAGTTGGGAAAAACAGATTCCCCCGGAAAATTAGGTTCCTTGCTATTCAATTGAATCAAAGGCAGCTTTCCAATACATATAGGCTCGAAGCCATTACAACATACTCATTATGAGCCAATGATGTTGAGAAAATGAAGAAATTATTTTGTTGTTATTTCATGATCAAATCAAAGTTTACTATAAAACAATATTTTGAGTTAATAACAAATTGAGGGATCCATTGATGTTGAATAAATACCTTGATTCCATCTGGAGGTAAGTAAGAGAAAGCTTGCCACAATTCATCAATGAAGAGTGAAAAGATATGAAACACTCAAATAATTACAAAAATACCAATGTACCAATATAATCTTAAAAAACAAAACAATATTTACCTCACACACTAGAAATTACACTAACGTTGAACAAGAAAAAAGTGATAATAATAATGTACATGACTTCAAATGAAAGCAACATTTCTTTAACGGAACCCTTATTGCTTCCATTAGTCAATACAATGCAAAGAGAATAGTTATATTCAAAGCTTATCAGAAGAATTGGACATGTGGAGGGGTCAAGTAGAGGCTTGGAAATTGGCAAGATTTGCTCCAACTATAAGTATTCAATGCTCTCTCACAAGTATTAATAACTCGCAACTTGGTCATGTATCATGAAATGAATTTCCCTAGAGTTTTATTCAGAGTGAAATGTAACATAAATAAGAGGATGAGGGTTTGTTAGGGGGTCTTCAGCTGACTAGTGGACTTCAATATGGAGGATCGGGAACTTGTTAGTTGGACGGATGATGACGATGGTAGGCAGAGTAGGATTTTTACCTCTGATGGGAAAATTAACTATCATATATCGTTGTTGATCTCACCACCTGGACCACCACAACCAAATGTTCAACTTTCTGTGGGGATTTCTGACTTGGGCATGTGTGGGGCCAAGATGTTAGGATCAAAGGAGCATTCAGATGTTGTTGTTGCCCCATCGTCTTTACTGCTCTGGTCTGGTGGTCAGCTAAAGATTGGAAACCCTATTTCATATTTTGTGTCGTCGAAGGGCTCTGTGCAATAAAATGTTGGAGGCATGGAGAGGTGTTCGAAGCAAGGTGTGGAACCTAGGGCCAGGTTGAGTTTTGATTTACATACTGCATACAAAGAGGTTGGAGCAAGGAAGAATATGATAGCGGATAAAGCCAGGAAGAACCGTGCCCAAAGGATTTCAAAGTCCTCTCTGATATATTTTTGATGGTCCTTGGGGAAGACATTGGGATGGACAAGGTAGAATCCCTTTCCAAATGAACCCTAGCGGGAATACTTGAGTACACTACGTCAGCTAGGGTGGAAGTTATCAAATGGATTAATGATGTATGGAAGACTTTTATAGGCTATTTCCCTAGGTATGTTACCTTAATGAAGGGTTGGGTATGTTTCCCATTCATGAAGGAAACTGATTTAAAGAGTGTTTTGAATAGGGCGTGGTTGTTTGGAAAAGGTCAGTTGGTTCTTCAAAGATAACATGTAGCCTTTAATCCTCTACGAAATCCCATCCTTAATAGGAACCTTTGGATGTTGATCCTAGGGCTCCCTTTACATATTTTGTCCAAAGAAATCTCGGTGGATATTGCTAACACAGTTGGAAATTATATTTTTTTGGATGAAGATACCCTTTTCTCCTTGGATCGAAAAATGGCTAGGGTTCTGGTGGAATTTCAGGTCGCGGGGGGACTGTCGAAAGAGATTGACATTTTGTTTTTTTTTGGGGGGGGGAATTGTTCAAATTTGGACTATCTTAGCATCTTGTTTAGATGTCACCTTTGTTGGAGGAAAGGACACCTCAAGAACTCTTTCCTGGGACAGTTGGTTGATGAGTTTGATTCGGAGAAGGTTTTGAATGGCAAGACTGATACTCTGATTTCTTTAGGTGGGGTTTTACACTGTGATCATGCTAATGTTTCTAAGATCCTTGATTCACCTCTCGATAAGAGAGTCAGATTGGGGGATGTTTTTTCTTCTGATTATGACTACTCGGGTCTGGTGGGCTCAGAGGAGACAGAGGGTTTGAAGTTTGGACAGGTGGATGTAGGTGTGGAGGTTGTTGCAAAAGACAATTTTTGTGGTAAGTTATTTTCCCTTTGCCCTGTTTCTCTAGTCAATTGACTCAAAAGGAGTTGGAGTTTATTGAAAATTTATAGAACAATTATAAGAAATATGGTAGGATGCCTGGTAGGGATGCTTTGGGGGATTTGGGTTTCTTGGATCCTTTCTCTTCACTTGGTTTTCCTCCTCATGGTTTTGGGATGGATGGGAACCTTGGGTCCACAATTCCATCCTCTAGTGATCGGGGCACTAGCCTCTCAGATTCCATAATCCTGGAGAACAATATTTCTTCTCTCAGTTTGGGTATGGATAATAGGTCTTGCAATCGGATAATTATTGAACAGTAGACAAAGCCCTATGAGGAAGTTTTGGAGGATTGTCAACGAGTCCAAAACCTTATTCCTTCTTACAAAGATGTGGTGGAAAAATTTCCTATCACATTTTACACTAATAAACAGTCTTCAAAGGTCAGGATTGAACCCATTAATTCTATTTTTTGTCAAAATGTGATGATTAGAAAAAAGAAAAAGGGGAAATGTGATGATAAGGAAGGATCCCTAGATGCAGAGATGTTTTCCCGATATTCTGGTTTTACTCCTATCTATGACAGATTAAGGAATTTGTCACCCAGTCCCCTCCCTACAGGATCAAATTTAAGGGCACTTAGAGATAGCAAGCCCCCCATTGGTTTGCATAAATGATCTTGGTTTCTTTCAATGTCAAGGGAGGATGGGGTGCTCCCAAGTTGTTATCCCTCAAGATACTTTTTAGGAAGTTTCATCCAGATGTGGTGTTAATTTAGGAAACGATGTGTGAGGATAAAAAGGCTTGTGAAGTTTTTTTGAAGGTTTTTCCCGACTGGGAAGTATGTGCCATTGGGGCACAGGGATTGTTTGGAGGTCTTTGTGTAGCTTGGAATCCACTTATTGTTGATTTCAAATATTTTTTCGTGTTGTGCAGAGTTTCTTCTTGAAGGGAGGATCATGGAATTAAAGGATGTTGCTAGGGTGATCAATTGTTATGAACCTTTCTCTATGAGACAAGGGTTCTGGGATAGAATCCAACAGAGTGGGGTCCTTTCATATCCTGGGTTATTTTTTTGTGGTGACTTAAACTTTATTGTGGCTTCAAATGAAATATGGGGAAGTCAGGCTAGGAAAGGTGGTTTAGTAGGATACTTTTGTCATATGTTGAATGAATTTATATTAATCGATATGATTCCAGGGAAACTTTCTCCTACTTGGAGAAATGGTAGGAGTAAATCGGGTGGTATTAGAAAAAGGATTGATAGGTTTTTAGAGGTTGAATATCTGGCAGGTAAGATGGATAGATTCTGATCTTGGTTTGTTAACTCAATATCTCTAATCATTGTCCGGTTTGATTTCAGTTTGAGGTTGAATCCCTTCTGCACAGGTATCCTTTCAAATTTAATGAGGTTTGGTTAGATTACAATTATTTTCTTGATCTAGTCAGAGCACACTAGGAAGAGGAGGAGTTCGAAACAGAGGAGTCGGCCATGAGCAAATTAGTCAGAAAACTTACTTCACTAAAGAAAAAAGTTATTCTTTGGGAAAGAAACAAAAGGAAGTGACTTCAAATGGAATTTGAAGAGATCTTGGATGAAATAAAGACCATCTTCATTGGAAATTTTGAAGGTGTTTTCTCTAACAGGGAATTTGATAGATTAAATTTTTTGAGACGTAGGAAAGCAGAGATATTGAAAATTGATGAAGACACTTGGTGGTTAAAGAGTCGGGTTATCGGGCTTCAAAAGGGAGCTAACAATACAATTTATTTTTATTTCTATGCATATTATTGAAGAAAACAAAATTCCATTTGGGACATATTGACTGATGATGGATGTTGGGTAAGTTCCTCAAAGGAATTTCACTTTGAAGCTATCAAATATTTCTCTGGTATTTTTAATGATCCTCGAAGTAACAAACTAGTGTCACGGCTAGGTGTGGTGCAACAGTATCCAAGGAGTTTTACTGAGGAGGAAGGTAGGTTTGTTGGGAAGGAAGTTTCATTGGATGAAGTAGAGGTTGGCTTAAATATTTTTCCAAAATCTAAGAGTCCTAGGCCGGATGGGTGGTTTTTACACACCAAAATGTCACACTTAAGTTTTTGATCCAGGTGCATATTGGTGGCCACCCACCTATTCCAACTGGCTCCTCTTGATAGTTTTTAGTTCAACACGTTCTTTTGTACTTATTTGTAATTATGGGTTCTACACTTTCGGGGCTATCTAAATCCATATACATCTTCCAGGTGGAGACTGGTGGCCGCCCACCTAATCCAACTGGCTTATTTTGGAAGTTTTCATGTCAGCACATCTTTTCGTACTTCTAGGGCTACTTTAGGGCCCTAAACAATTTAATTTTGTCTTGCCACAGACAAACTATAGATGGAGTCAGATTTTGATAGAATAATGTGTATTTCTCAATAATACCTTTCCAAAGGGCTATCACGTGCCTAAAACAGAGGTCGTATGCAAAAGTTACGATTCTAGGAAGTTGAGGTAACAACTTACCCATCGGGGCCCACATAAATTTTGGTGTTTCATCTCCTAGGGTTAGGTTTTTGGATGTATAGGGTTTTGGAATTCATGAGTAATGTTAAAAGGTCCTTTGAAGCCTTATTATAATCATTCTACTCATACATATGCACATAGAAAGCCACATCTCTTCTTAGATATCACTACCACCATTCGAGCAAGTTGTTTCCAGTTCTGCAATTTTACAGCTTCATCCTATTTTATTTATTCAATAGAATTTATTATTCACTGTATATTTGTTGTTTTTCTTTGTATATATGTATTATTATATTTAGTCTATTATTCTTTTTGTTCCACTCATAAACATGGATCAATGGTATCAAAGTGGTCTACTCTTCATTTATTTTTCTTTGTGCATGTCCCCGACAAGATCTAGGTACAAAACGTTGGGACTCGAACCGGTCGAGCCTTTGCAAGATCGGCCACACCGAGCCCTACAACAACCCATGGGGGATGAGAAGAAATATGATGGAGCAGGAGATCCTTTTAAAATGTTTCTTGAGGAAGCCCTTGCCTGAGAAAGGAACGAAATGATGGACAACTTTGCACAGATCCTTCGGCGGCTACCCACAGAAGATGCATCTTCATCAAGAGGTCATGCAACCCCCTTCAAGGTACAAGTAAATTTCGATATTCCATTATTTGAAGGACTGATAGATGCATATGATGTAGATAAATGGTTAAATCTGCTCGAAGGGTATTTTTCGGTCCATAATTTTTCCGATAGGGAAAATATTACTTTTTCACTCCTTAAGGTCATCCCTCGTGTTAAGGATTGGTGGGATACTTACTCTGAGTAAAGGGACATAGAGGAAACTGCAATATTTTTGGTTTCCCCCACATGGTTCAAGGATTCCATTAAAGAACAATACTACCCTATTGGAAGCTACGAGGATCGGTACACAAGATGGACCACACTGTGTCAGGAAAGGGACCAAATAGTATCGGATTTCACCAATATTTTCCATACCCTGCGCACCAAATTGGGTATCAAAGACTCTAAAAAACATATGGTGCTCAAATACCGTGGCTATCTACATATATACATTCAAACATAAATGGATTTTTTGTACATTGCATCATTAGGTGCGGCTTATATTAGATATGTTGTCAAGATCGAGCATAAATTTAAGCAAAAGAGGTGAGAGTTTGGATCTGCAAACTCCTCACAGCCAATGCAGGGAAAAGGCAACCCAAACCCACAAAACAAGGGATGGAGAAAATATGGCTACTCTCAGGACAACCAGTCCAAGCCGCAACCCAAGAATGGTAATGACAAGTCGAAGAAGGACACAAGAAAATGGTGTGAATACCATAAAATACCTTAGCACAACACAAAAGATTGTCACTCCAAGAAGTCACTGGTGGTCGAGATGAAAGCTTATTATTTAGAGGAAGATTTTGACTCCGAATCAAATACAAAAAGTGGGAATTGAATCATCGATGTCGAACCCAATGCCACTGTCGCTACCACCAAATTACAAACAAGCGAACCAAAAGAACCATAGGAATGGGAATGCCTCTTTCACTCATAGATGTGGGTAAAGGGAACTTCGTTGCATTTCATTGTCGATAGTGGCAGTCAGAAAAATATGATTTTAGCAGGTCATCAAGCAACTCGACCTGCCGATAACACCGCACCTACATCCCTACACCATTGGTTGGCTTCACCAAGGATGAGATCTTCGCGTCAGCAAACAGTGTCGTATGCCCTATAGTATCAAGCCCTTCAAAGACAAGGTGTTGTGTGATATTTCTTCCGTTGAATTTTTTGATGTTCTTTTAGGCCAACCATATTTGTGGAAGCAACATGTTGTATATGAGTCGAGACCCCGTAGTGTTATTATTAATTTGGTTAGACAATTGTATAGGATACCAAAGGTACCGTCACCTACCACTATTTCTTTAATCTCTGCTAAGCAATGCAATAAGGTCATTTCACAAACCGGGAAGTTCGTCTTCTTTGTCATCTAATCTCGTAGTAAGCATAAGCTCGCTACCACATCTGTGACCTCTACACAAAGCCTCTCTTTGTAGCAGAAGAAAGTGGATGGGATCATGGAAGAGTACAGAGACATCTTCTCCTCACCCACCGGGGTATCGATGCATTTCCAAGTCAAGCATCCAATTGATCTAACCCTCGGTGCCTCACTGCCTAATGGACTAGTCTATCAATGCTCGCTGATGTAAAATGACAAAATCAAGGACCAGATCCAAGAGCTTCTTCAAAATGGGCACATCCAACCCAACTCCTCCCCTTGCGGAAGCTTGACTCTGTTGGTGCAGAAGAAAGATGGGACCTGGTAGCTTTGCATTGATTACAGAGCATTAAACAAAATCATAGTCAGGAACCGGTACCCAATTCCTTGAATTGATGACCTTCTTGACCAACTCAAGGGGGGGAAGTTCTTCAGCAAGATTGACCTAAATTTTGGCTACCACCAGGTTCCCATCGAACCAACTGATGTATGGAAGAGAGATTTCAAATCTAAAGAAGGTATCTTTGAATGGTTGGTCATGCCCTTTGGCTTAACAAATGCACCAGCAACTTTCATTAGATTGATGGATGACGTATTGAGACCCTTCACCAACTCTTTTTTTGTGGTTTATCTGGATGACATCCTCATCTTCAACAAAACTTGGGAGGAGCACATGTAGCATATTCAACAGGTTTTGGGCACTCTGCGACAGCACAAGCTATATGCCAACTTTGAAAAATGCTCCTTTGGCATGAACAAGGTCCAATACTTGGGCTACATTGTTGATGAGCATGCAGGGGTACATGTGGATCCAACTAAGATCCAATTCATTCGTGATTGGCCAGCCCTGACCACACTAACCGAGCTTCAGAGCTTCTTGGGACTTTCCAACTTCTACCGAAGGTTGGTGTTGGGATTCTCCCATATTGCATGGGCCCTCGGCCAAGTAACCAAGTGTGGTGGAAAGTAAAATTTCATAGGGGGGAAGGACCAACAAAAATCATTTGATGATTTGAAGCATCTCTTGTGCTCCGCTCCAGTACTCTCCTTACCTGATCTGCAACAATTGTTTGAGATTGAGACTGATGCCTCCGACTATGGTGCCAATGTAGTTCTCACTCAGTATGGTCATCTAGTATCATACCATAGTGAGACACTCTCAGATACTGTCCGTAAATACCCCACCTATGACAAACAAATGTATTCTATTGTGAAAGCCTTCAGTCAATGGAAACATTACATTCTTGGAAAGAAGACAATCATCCACTCTAATCATAAGACTATGCAGTTCATACAGACACGAGGGAAGTTACAGAATGACCGCCATCAAAAGTGGTACACATACCTATAGCAGTTCCATATCAACATCAAGTGTAAAATAGGGAGCACAAATCATGTCGTTGACTGCCTCAATCACGCTCCTGTTGTTTCACTCACCAAAGTGCTCCATTCCTGTGGGCATGAGGCATCTGAATGGCCCCAACTTTATCAGTGTGACCTTGACTTCGCCACCACCTATTAGCTCTCGGGTACAGGAGCGAATTTCACTAATTTTCACATCCATGATGGAATGTTATGCCATCTAGAACACCTATGTGTTCCCACAAGTGAGCGTGGAAAGCTGGTTTGGGAGGCTCACTACAATCGGATGACATGACATTTTGGCATGGAGAAAACTATGGTTTTTCTACAGAAACATTTTTATTGGCCAAAATTTCAACAAGACGTCAGCAAGTATATCATATCTTTCACCTCATGTGTCATTTCCAAGCCAACCATCAAGAAGCAAGGATTATGCACCCCTCTTCCTACTCCCAAGAGGCCTTGGGAATCCATCTCAATGGATTACATGTCTAACCTACCATCCACCAAGCACGACAATGATTGTGTATTCATGGTGGTTGATCGGTTTTCAAAGATGGTCATTATCACAGCCTACAAGAAGAGCATCATAGCGGTAGATACTTCCAATATCTTCTTCGAACGAGTGTGGGTCCATTTTTGGATACCACATACCATCACCTCAGAATGAGACAGCAGGTTCTTCAACACATTTTGGTTGAGTCTCTGGTCACTTTTGGACACCAATATCACTAAATCCACTACTTTCCACCCCCAAACCGATGGCCAAACAGAGGTAATCAATCGAATGATTGTGCACATCCCGCGCATATAAAAATGTAAGCATTTGTGTACATGGGACAAGAGTCTTCCCTATGTTCAACACAACTACAACAAGACTCTCCATAGCTCCACTGGCCATATCCCATTTCAGGTGGGGTTCGGATTCCAACCCTTGGGTCCCATTGATGTTGCACTACCTCTTACAACCACATAGAAAAAACTTCCCATGTTCATACTGAGGCCGACAAAGCCACCAAGATCATTGAGCAGATTCAACACATCCACCAATAGGTCCATGAGACTTTGTAGAAAGCCAATGCTAAGTACAAGAAGTTCCATGATCAACACTGGTTACCGCACCAGTTTCAGGTGGGAGACAAGGTCCGGTTACATTTGCAGAAAGAGCGCCTTGTAGGTCCCCATCGGAGTCTATTCCCTCTTTGTTATGGTCCTTACACTATTACTAAGGTTGTGGGTAGCAATGTTTTTGAGCTCAACACTCCACCATTCCTTGGCTTGCACCCATTGTTCAATGTGGACCTCCTTCGGCCATATTTTTCACCATTATTAGACACCTCAAAGATCGTAGAACACTTGACACCAACAGATCTCAACCCTGACTGCATGGAACATGCATCCACTTATCAAATAGTGGACACACAAGTTAAGGGAACTCACTAGTAGAGGATCCAACTTTATCGGGTTGTCAAGGCAGGGCAACTTCTACACCAAGGCAAGTGGCTCACCTCGGGACAAATTCAGTATAATTTTCCTCACATAATGGGGGAACTCAACACAATGGAGACCATTTCTCCCTAAGGGGGGAGAACTGATCCAAGTGGCCACCCACCTATTCCAAATGGATCCCCTTGACGGTTTTTAGTTCAACACGTTCTTTTGTACTTATTTGTAATTTTTGGTTCTACACTTTTGGGGTTGTTTGAAGCCCTAAACATCTTCCACGTGGATATTGGTGGCCTCCCACCTAATCCAACTGGATTATTTTGGAAGTTTTCATGTCATCGCATCTTTATTTACTTCCAGGGCCATTTTGGGTCCCTAAAAAATGTTTTTTTGACTTGCCACAGTCAAACTATAGACACAGACAAAGTTTTATGGAACAATGTGTATTCCTCGAGAATACCTTTCCAATGGGATATCATTCACCTAAAGCAGAGGTCATATGAAAAAGTTATGATCCTGGAAAGTTGAGGTACCAACTTACCCATCGGGGCCTACATAACTTTCGATGTTTCATCTCCTAGGGTTAGGTTTTTGTATGTCTAGGGTTTTGGAATTCATGATTAATGTTAAAGGAGACTTTGGAGCCTTTTTGTAATCATTTTTCTCAGACAGATGCGCATAGCAAGCCACATCTCTTCTCAGAGATAGCTACCACCATTCAATCAAGTTGTTTCTAGTTCTGTAGTTTTACAGTTTCAGCCTATTTTATTTATTCAATAGAAGTTATTCTTCACTGGATATCTATTGTTGTTCTCTGCATCTCTGTGTTATTGTATTCAGTCTATTATTCTTTTCTTTTCGCTCATAAATTTGGATCAGTTTTGCACCCTAAGTGTCACAAAGTGACTTATGCACCTTGTTAAGTGATGTATGCACCTTGTTAAGTGTTACATGGATTGTCGCAAGTGTCGTATGCACCTTACCAAGTGTCACATTCATTTTGTTGAGTGTTGCAACACCTTCACACCATAAAAAAAGTTGTCACAATCCCTAATTCATGTTGGAAGAAGAATCCCCATCATTTGACAGTAGAAACACACCTTTTTCTTGGAAAACCGACCAATGTTTTGGGAATTTATGAAGGGTGGCGCTCCCCTAGCCATGTTGGGGGAGTTTCACTTCATGGGATGGAACCTCCCTTTCCATGTTATGGGAGCGCCACTTTATAGGATGGTGCCCTATGTTAAATTATGGGGGAGCACCGGTCTTGTTAGAGGGAATCATGGGATCCTCCATCTCTTTCTAAGGGCCAGATATCTTGGGATGAGGTTTCTTGTGTTCAAATCCTATGTTATGGCTCTATCTTAGGATCCAAATCCCAACTTAAGGAGCCATATCCTCAACCATATCCTTCATTTTCTCATGGTGGTTGTGCCTCTCAAGCCTATATATTGAAGGTATTTCCAAGGTAAAAGGGGGAGATGAGAGGTATCAAACCTTTGATTCTAGAGGAAGCATAAGCATTTTGATGTCAATATTCATGCAAGGGATATATGAGGAGAGCTTGGAGAAATGATTGCATCATCAATCATTAATTGTAAGTGCCTTCTTTGGCTTTCCAATTAATATCAACTTGGCCTATTCCCTTCAAGTTCATATTTTCTACATTTGCTTGTCTATTGTCATTTCAGTCTTCATAGATATATTTTCTTTATATAATAATATAGAGTAGGAGGAATATTTCATTTTCTAGTCTTTGCGAGACTTCAGTTGCGTTGAGGAGCTTGGAGATCAAGCCCAAGGATTGGAGTAGCGAGGACGAACATCGCGACAAGGTACGCCACATTCCTCTTCTCTCTTGATTAATTGAGTTAGACCTATAGGGAAAGTAGCAACCATTTTTTCTATTCTGTCTTTGGACCAAATATAGGAGTCTTGGTTCAAAGGGGAGCTTATCTTGTCCGCAGGGTAATATTTCTCATAACAGAAAAATGGTCACTCTGTTGGGGAAGGACTTTGAGTAGTTTTTCCTCTGTTTTGTCTTGAATCCTTTGCGTGTGATTAGATATTGCTTTTTTTATTCTTTCTTCTGATATATTTCCCCTCCCCTCTTCCTCATTGAAGAGTTTACAAAGCCATTGACTGAGTTTCTGTTGAGTTTGAGCTTGTGGAAGCCATTTTTTTAGCTTTTCCAAAGATTGGCACTCCCCTGCAGTTCACACCAGGGCTCCATTAGCTTGACTGACACTCCCTAAGCCTCCTATGGGGCACCATAGCACTCTATCTCTTTGCGAATAGGGGCACCAATCTCACTTTTTTGGTGTTTTTTCTTGTTTATGACCTACTTTTCTCAGTCTTCTTTTGAGAGGCATTTAGCCTAGATTCTCTTGATCTGTCTTTGACTTTGTTTGATTGAGAATTTGGCATTTATCACTCATTTGTTTTTCTTCTTTGATTTTTTAATTTTCTCTTAGTTGTGATCCCCTTGGGTTAACAAGATCCCTTGATTAATCCTTCTTTCTGGTTCTTTGATCTTCGTCTCGCAAATATTTCATATTGCTTGATTGTTTAGGAGTATGCAAAGGTTGCTTGGTATTGAGGCTTTTTGTTTTCTTTGGATGATTAGGATTCTCTTGTTTACCACAACCTAATTCTTGAACATTGTTTCTTGTTGCTCATCATTTGAGGATTTTTATGGGTGTTTGTTTTCTTTCTCTTTTTCATTTTTGAGTCCTTGATTGAACAAGTTATCTCCTACTTGGTTTCTTTCAGTTCTCATCATTTTTGCATGCTCTTTGTTTTATTTCTTTTTTTCCTCTTATTTCTTTGTGTTGAACATAGATCTCTTTCATTCCATTTGAAATTTAAGAAGCGAAAAGTTTTCATATCTCCTTGCATCCATAATCAAACGAAGACATCTCTACATTATTTAGGAATTTTGTTTTGGTATATGTTTGTAAAAAAGAGCTAGTTTTGCATGTGCGTTTCGGTTTTGGAAACATTTTCTTGGTAGTTTGGCATCATCTTACTCTCAGAAATTGAAAGTTGCATTCTTTTGAGTTATTTCTTGTGTTAAGAAGAATAGAATTCTTCTCCTTCCCATACATAGAATTCATTGAAATGAATGAAATGCATCTCATTCTTTTGCATTCTATTGGAGTCGAGACTCTCTCACATCATCAATTTCATCTTCGTGAACCCTTTGAGTAAAATCCATTAAAATAAACAACATGTGAATCCTCTTTGTACTGATCCACTCGACCTACCATTCATTGATCCACAATCCATGAGATATGTTTATTCTTATTCTTCTTATCAATTACCACATGATTCCACCACTACACAATATTTTAGTGTGAACCCGTCATCTTTTGGTTTTCCTGAAGGACTTGGGAACTTATATTTTTCCAAAAATCCTGTAACTGATATTTTCGGTGCTTCTTCTTTACTGTGAACATCGATGACCTAGGTAACCTTGAATCAACCACATGTGCATACATCTCCTTTCGCACATGGATCAGGTAATATTCTTGCTTCACTATTTCCACACATGCACATACCAACTTATTTACTTCGTTGTTCCATCGGTCAGATGACCAATAGTCAAGTCGTTCACACAACCATGGTTACACAAGATAATCAGCCTCCATATCACATATCACAGATTAGTACAACCTACATTGGAGGTCAATATTCAATGGGAGGTCAACCTTCCACTGGAGGGAAACCTTCAGCTACAGCGAAAAGTTTTACTGGGGGGAAACCTACACGGTTGCAACATCATATTAGGGGAATCCTCTCCTTCTATTAATTCTATCCCTAATACCACTGGCATGTATCCTAGACAACCATTTGGAGGATTTGTTAATCCTTTATGGGGTCAACCCAATCCGGTGGGCATTCCCCCGCAAGGAAATTTGACATATCAATCTATAAGCCACATGATTCCAACGAAATAGTTCCTTCAACCGCAATACATAAGGGGGCCAGTAGGTTAATCACAGTACGTAGGAGGTCCATCTATTCAGTCACAGTATATGGGTGGACAATCAAGACAACCACCTTACATGGGTGGGCAACCCGGGAAGCCACCATATATGGGAGGACCATCTAGTTTTTCCATCTCCCCACAACCTAGATTTGGTCCTACTGGTGTTCCCATGCCATATGGTTACCACCAGTATCCACATACCAACCGAAAACTTCCATTATTGGTTACGTTAGATCTGCTAGATCTGTCACATTTGACAAATGATCCCATTCAACATGCCTCGTTTTGGCCCTCCATCCAAGCCAAATTGCCAAGGAAAATTTTAGGGGTGAAATTTAGCCCCTTCAAATTTTGGTAGGGAGAATTTTAAATATTAAAAACAAAACCCATATTAATCCCAATTCCCCCCCCCCCTTTTTTTAAATATTAATTATATATTTAGCCACGATTTATATGGAGACTAATTTCATTTTCACCTTGGAAAAATGGATGCAAGTGCGGAAACTGCTAGAGTATAACTGTTGGTTCCCAGCTCGCATCCTTTGGTGATGTGTCCTTCCACTAGATCAACACTTCTTTGATAGTTCTACCACATAATTGACGTTCACTGTGATTGAGGATTACATCTGTTTAGATCCAAAGGGAGCCCTCGTCATCTAATTTTGGAAGGATGGTTTAGACCCTGGAATTAAGTCCAACCACTTTCTTTAGAAAGGAAACATGGAACACTGGATGGATTTTGAAAGTAACCGGAAGGGCCAATTTGTAGGCCATTGAAACAATATGATTGATGATATGGTAGGGCCCATAAAACTTGGGTGCCAACTTGTGATGTCTGTGGGCTTTGAGAGATGTTTTCTTGTAAGGTTAGAGCCTAAGAAACACATGATCGCCCTCCTGAAAACCCCTTTATGAATGATGTTGATCTGCCTATCGTTGTGATTTTGTGCCATGTGGAGGTTATCCTTCAGAGTTGGGAGGGTGGTTGCGCGACCTTGAAGAATTGTATCAATAGATTGGACCTTTGATGTTCCTGGAAGATAGGAAGTGACTGTAGGTGGGCGTTGGCCATACACTGCTTCATATGGGGTCATTTTAGTGGTCGTATGATAGGAAGTATTGTACCATCATTCTGCCAAGGGGAGCCATTGTACCCATTGGTTTTGTTTGTCTGAAGAAAAACACCGCAAGTGGTTTCCAAACATTTGTTGACCACTTTCATTTGGTTGTCAAACTCGGGATGATAGGTTGTTCTCATGTTTAGTTGGGTGCCCTGCAATTTAAACAGCTCTTTCCAAAATGTGCTTATGAGAATGGGGTCATGATCAGATAAAATAGAGGTGGGCATGCCATGTAACTTGAAAATATGATCAAGGAAAACTTGTGCTACTAGTGCTAGTGTGAAAGGGTGGGGTAAGGCACAAAAATGAGCATACTTAGAGAGGAAATCAACCACCACCATGATGATAGACTTGTTCCCATATTTAAGAAGGCCCACTATAAAATCCATGGATATTTCGGTCCATATAGAAGTTGGAATGGGTAGGGGTTGTAGGGAACCTAGAGACTTGATAGTTTCACCTTTATTACTTTGGCACACCTCACATTTTGTGACAAAGTGAAGGATATCCTTCTTCATTCCCGCCCGAAAAAAAGAACGACGGGCACGAGCATATGTCTTTTGGAATCCTGAGCGACTCGCAATAGATAATGAGTTCAACTCATTTAGGAGCCATGGCTTGAGTGTTGAAGAGGGTGAGAGAACCAGGAGACACTTATATCTGAGAATATTTTCCTGCCAAGTGTATTCGATGGGAGGATTAGGGTCCTCCTGAAGGAATTGAATTAACTTGGATAGAATCGGGTGTGTTAGCCACTCTTGGCATACTTATTCAATCCAATCAAGGATCGGTAAGGATAATTCAAAGAGGGATCTTCCTTCCTCATGTTGTTGTGATAGTGCATTGTCTACTATATTATCTTTTCCCTTTTAATATATAATTTCATAATTATAACCCAACATTTTGGTTGGCCACTTATTTTTTTCTAGGGAGGGTAGTCGTTGCTCCAAAAAATATTTCAGACTATGGTGATCTATTTTGATATGAAAATGAAGCCCCAAGAGATATGGATGTCAAGTGTGCACCACACGGATAATGGCCATCATTTCTTTTTCATACGTAGATCTTCCCAGATTGTGTCCACTCAACACTTGGCTAGTAAAGGCCAAAGTTCTACCATCTTGTGTGAGCACTACGCCTATACCAGTGCTAGAAGCATATGATTCCACCACAAAGGTTTTTTTGAAGTTAGGAACTGCTAGGACAGGAGTAGTGCACATGGCCCTCTTTAATTTTGTGAAGGCTTTCTCAACAATAGGTGTCCAATGGAATGAATTCTTCTTAAGAAGGTCGGTCAATGACTTAGCAATTTTTCCATAATAGTGGACAAATTTCTTGTAATATCCTTTGAGACCAAGAAAACATCTTAGGGGATTTAAGTTCTTGGGTCGCCACCATTCCTTCATAGCTTGTATCTTTTTCGGGTCCACTTTTACCCCTTCTCGACTGACAATGTGTCCCAAGTATTCCACTTCACTGGATCCAAATGAACATTTGGTCTTTTTGACAAAAAAATGGTTTTCCTGCAACAAATGAAACACTTTGTCCACATGAAGAAGGTGGTTATCCCATGTGCGGGTGTAAATGAGGATGTCATCAAAGAAAACCAAGACAAACTTCTAAAGGTAAGGCTTCAATAATTTATTCATGAGACTTTGGAAGGCGGATGGGGCATTGCAAAGGCCAAAAGGCATGACCAAGAATTCATAATGTCCTTCATGATTTCTGAAAGCAGTATTTGGAATATCTTCCTCTTTCATATGGATCTGGTGATAGCCTGAGAGAAGGTCTAATTTGGTGAATACATGTGCACCTTGGATTTCATCCAATAGATCATCAATGACAGGAATGGGAAACTTATCTTTGATGGTGAGTTTATTCAGGGCATGAAAATCAGGGCACATGCACCAAGTACCTTCTTTCTTTAAGGCCATCACCACTCGTGAATAATATGGGCTAGCACTAGGGCGAATTACCCCCACCTCCAGTTATTCTTGTACCATCTTTTCGATTTCAGTTTTATGAGAAAATAGATATCTGTAGGGACATACATTGGGGGGTTGACTACCTGGAAGGAGAGGAATGTTATGATCATGCTCACCCCTAGAGAGGGCTAAGGTGGTGGGAATATCAAAGACCTTGGGGTACTTTTCCAAGATGAGTTAAAGGCTGGAAGGAACTACTTGAGATGCTTTTTTAGTGACCTAGATGGTATTAAATTGAGCAATCACACCATGGTGGAATTTCTTGAAAATTTTTCCCATCTTGTGAGAGATGATAATGTCAAGAAATCCCACTTGGATACCTCGAAGGGTATATGAGTGAGCATCTTGGGTGAAGCTCATATATAATTCTCGATAATCCATTGTGATTGGCCCCAGAGTGCGAAGCCATTCCACTCCTAATAAAATATCACAACCACCCATGGCAATAGAGAACGTGTGTGTTTTCAGAGTACAATCGCCCATTTGGAGTTTGGCATTCTCACAACATCCCCCACACTTCATAGTACCATAATTAGTGATGAGGATTTGAAAATTAGAAATAGGGTGGAAAAAATAATGGATCTCATGAGCAAGCATGCGATGAATAAAATTATGGGTGCTACAACTATCAATCAACACCACCACCGACCGATGTTTGATGTAGCCCTTGAGATTCAATGTTTGCGGGGATGAAATACCTAAAAGGGCATGAAGTAATATGATGGGTTCCTCTAGTTCCACAAGGGTTACAACGGGAGCTTCGGCGTGATCACTTGGTGGAGCCTCATCTGAGTCAGGAGCCTCATCTGATAGGATTTCTTCAAAAGGAGATGAAGTGCATGCCCTTGTGAATATTTTTCATCACAATAGTAGCAAATTCCCTTCTTGCAACATTCTGCCATTTCATTTGGAGATACTTTTTGGACCTTCAATGTTTGTGTTGGAGTTGGGTGAGCCCCAGGGAGAGGACAATTTAGAACTAGAGCCTTCATGGGTGGGGCCTGAAAGATGGCCTCAACTTCCTTTTCTATTTGACATGCCTGCAACCAGGTAGTAGGATGATGAATGCTCACATGAGCCCAGATGGATTCCTTTAAGCCACTGATAAAACATTCAAGGTAAAATGCATCAGATAGGCCCTCACTATAGATAACCAATTGTTCAAATGTCATGATGAAATCTGTGACTGGTCCAGTTTGGCGTAGCTTGGTGAGTCTACCCAAAAAATGTGATTCCCTATCAAAATGGGAACAAACTACTTGAGTGAGCAAGTTCCAAGTGGGATTTCTTGGATAACATTTCTTATGCCACTTCCACCACTACCATCATTCTTGATCTAGGTACAAAAACCTTACATGGATTTTGATCCCATCATCCCAAATATTGTTGAGGGAGAAGTATTGTTCCATTTGAGAGACCCACCTTGCTAGGTTGGATCCATAAAATTTATGCATGTCAGCTTTGGGCACCTTATTCCAAGAGTGTGGAGAACCCCAAGGGGAGTGGGAGGAATGAGTATGCTCATAATGGGAATGTTGAGGGTCCTTTACATTGGGAACCACATGCTTAATTTTTGTGAATGGGTACATGGCAACACAGATGGCAGCGTGGAATACTACAGGGAGGGAATCATTTATTGTTGTTTGTATGGTAGTGGGGACGGATTCCATTCATGTTTCTAAGTTGGACATCCTAGTCTCCAAGTATTCGTGGGTCTGAGATCAAGTGGTTGGCATGGTAGCGGCTTAGGTAGTAGATGAGGTGTCAGGATGGAAATGGGGACCACAAAAAAATGAGATGTACCATGGTAATCAGGACAGAGAGAGGATTCCAATGGGATAGGTGTCAAATAATGGTGTCTCGGAAAGGGGTGGGACCACGAAGAGAAAAATGGATTAAAAGTGATGAGTACCACTGCGATGATAATGAAGAGAGGAATTTAATGAACTAGGTTACAAATAAGGGTGCTAATAGGCCCCAGATTTGTTTTTTGACTCTTGCGAAGTTATACTTCGAGCTAAATAATATTGCAATGACAAAATGGCCAAATGTTTAACAGGAAGAAATGTGTAGGAATTTTGCAACCAGAATGCAGGAGACACAATTGCATGGCAACCGATCTTGTCTATTCTATTTATTTTTCCATCCCAAGGATTAGGGTATTCAAGGTTTCTATAGACAAGGGTTTTCCTTGTGCTATAGCTCTCTGATATACGTGCAGGGCTCCAACAATAGTACTTGGCCCAATATATTAGGGAACCAACTAAGGAGGCTAGACTGTGCCCTTAGTCGTACTACCCGACTACCCAGGTACTAGAGAGTATCTTCTCGAGTGTTGTTCTTGGTGGCACTATAGCAATCAGGAGACCGATTGGTTTATCTACGAAGGGATTTAGGAGATCTAGGTCGATCTATATACAAGTGTTGTCTAATGTGCTACCCCTCGAAGGGGTACCAACAGGGGTTACAAGGGTGGCCAACAATGTGCGCTTAAGTACCACTTGTATTTCCTGCATGTATGATTCTTTGACCATGGGTTTATGCGTGGAATGACATATCTTTGTAGATTAAAGACATCAGAATACGTCTCTACCCTGAAAAATAATAAATAATAATAATAATAATAATAAATAAATACCCCATAAGTTCTGCCCAGGAAAGAGCTCTGATACCACTTGCAATATTCGAATATAATATGTAGAACATAAATATTTAGCAAGCAATGGTAGAACAATACCAAAATAATACCATAATAATACCATAATGAGCACCTTTATTAATGATAGTAATGTTCTCTTTCCTCTTTGAGGGGCAACCTCTAGCAGAGAAAAGATCTATTACAATAATATCCAAGACAAAAATATCCAATTTCTTCTACTCTTATTTATACGAACTCTATCTTCTAAGGAAAATTCTAGAGGAAGATATTTCTAGAACCAGAAGCTTCTATAGGTCTTCTTATATTGACTTATTGTCCTTTATTTATTAGGCCTTATTATCTAATGCCAACCTTTATTACATGAAAAAAATATCCTACTAACTAATGACCCATGAAGAGGGGTTATGATCGAATCCTAACACCCTCTCTGCAACTTTTGTCATGATTGTGAATTTCACCATAGCAGCCATGGCCACCATTACAGTGTTGAACTAGTTGATATCATCACCATCCAGACATCATTCGATTGGTAGTATTACGATATTTGTAATGGTTGGTTTTCATGTTTAACTTTTAATTATGATTATGGTCACATTCAACCAAGAGGCGAGTATCTATTTGTGTTATTATAAGTCTTTTTTTTCGTTGAATGCTTGATGGTTGGCATTGCATAGTATGACCTTCCTTTAGCTTAGAAGCCAAGTTGAGGGTATCTATTCTTCCTAAGTGGTGGGAAATTTCACCTGGTCACATCCCTTCATGATCCCATGCCATTTGGGTGGGGTAGATGCAATTGGAATAGAACCCTGGCTAACAGCCTTCCTAGTGAACCAATGCCTCATTGGTGTTTTGATTTGCTTCTTGATCTCCATTATTAGTCCAATTCAGCGTAAAATGTACATTTTGGCTATGGGTAGCTCTTTAAGGACCTATTTTTGAGAACCAAAATATAGTATATGTTGCATAGGTATTGTGAAAACTATGTTAATCAGACATGTCAAACTATTTCTACTTTAATATTACAGGCTACGTTACTAGAAACTATACCTGTGGGGGAATTTTCTTGTGGCAACCTATTCGAAAACTGCAACCATAATCTATTTTTGTTTTCTAGATGGGAAATTTGTGTCTTGAGAATGGTCATTTTTTCTATTGTCGTTTCTTTCAAGTTTCTAGCATGTGAGAAATGAGCAACAGAAAAGACCTAGAAATAAACAAAAAGCAGTAAAAGAAAAACTTAAAACTAAATACCTGACAACTAAATTTCTTGCTTAGGGGAGGAAGATGCCTTGAAAGTTTCTTTTAAATTTTAAGGCCAAAACAACCTCAAATGTGCCATTGTTTCCTACAACACTAGGTCGTGAGAGCAAGGAGAAACCCTGCATTCAGAACTCTTGGAACTTGGAGGTTGGGACATAAATTTTTGCACAGTTGGAACATTGGACTCCAAGAGATTTTAGCTTGAGAATTTTGGACTACATTAAACTCTATAGTATACAAATTTTGGACTCCTTTGCACAAGTTTGGATTTGAACTTGAAGTTTTCTCTATTGGGTTCTTTTCAATTTTCATATTTTTGATTTGTTTATTGTTTGCTTTATGGAATTCATTATTATGGCAAGTACCAATTATCGGCATCACAAAACATAATATCCCATTCCAACCAAAGATAAACAAGTCTCTATTTAAAAGAATAGTTGGATGCCAAAAGGACCTTTGAAACTAGGTTGTGGGATGTTATACAATTCACTCATTTGTATAGTGGATCAAGTACAACATCAAGAGAGTTGCATATCATGTTTCTCCAAGAAGCCAAAAAAAAAAGGAAATGTGGATCTGGTTTGTTGTGAAGAAGATGGCCGTAGATAAAGATCTATACATCTCTAACAATGAGAATCAATGTTCAAATCTTATTGATCCTCTCACTGTCTTTCAATGCATTATCTAGTATTGCACACAAGTGATATGGGTTGTGAATCCTTTGGGTGCATTCTTGACCAAATTGTGGGCCATCCCCTTCCAATACAAAGACCTACACACATTAAATGCCATGCCATTTGCAGAGAAAAACCTTCTAATTGACGCATCATAATGTGTATGCCTTCTTACATCCCAAAGATGGTGTGATTTCTTGTTAAGAAGATGCCCTAGGTATAAGGGATGAAAATTAGGGGGATGAGCAGTGTATAGATGACAAATGAGGATAGATGGAAAACAAACATCAATTTCCAAGGAGGGATAGTCATGGTATAAGGAGATTGTTCAGATAGAAAAGGAAGTAGTTAAATAGACTGGAAAGTCCTCTTGGCGAGACCTCAAGGATACACACAGTGGAAGGAATATGTATCTTACTACCATGACCGGAGATTCCCCACACCTTAGTCAATGGTTTCTGAAAATGAAGGAATAAAAATATGGCTTTAGAGCATAACTCAAAGAAATAATGAGAGGTCTCAAGGAGGAAGTGGTTAAATAATTTTGGGAGATAATTCTCAATACCGAAGAGAGCCTCCTATGGAAGAATTGAATAAACGTAAGTAGCATAAGTGGGAGTTCTAGCATTTTAAACAAATTGTAACTATTTCAGATTGAAATTAAAATGAAGTTGGACTTTCTTAATTGGTATATATGAAGAAGAGTTTGAGAATCTCCTGAAGATCAACAATTGGGAGAACTGTTTCCACAGCCTATCTCAGCTGGGAAATCTTCCCTTCCCCCAACATGGATAATGATACCAATACCTTGAGTAGAAAAGACAAAGTCAATTGTCAAGTTGATTGATAAGTTACCCTTTTTGCTTTTAGCTATTTATTTTGTGATAGTTTTCAAACCTGTGTTTATACTTTAGCCTAAACTATGTTTTCAATTTTGACTTTGTTATGTTCTATTTGGTTCCCATTTTCCCTCTATATAGGAATTGAACAGTATTATTTTGTACACTTTCTTTTGTTAATATAAAGCTATTTCTACAAGCAAAAAAATAACTTCATAATCTAATCCATTTTTTCAATAGCCTTAAATGCATGCACACATGGCATCAAAAAAATGTACTATTTTTTGCATTGTCAACCCTACCTTTACAAACAAGGATTGCATTTGTGATAACTTGCACAACATTAGATGGCCCCAACTCATCAATGTCCTAATGTAATTAGACCTTCAAAAGAACATTGTCTTTCTCTTGCCCTGAGCAATCAATTAACCTCGGAGGATAAGGATTGAATGTTGGAGAGGCAATGGTGTTCAAAAGGGGATATTTTCAAACTTCCAAGCATCCATTTTAACAATCCATCACAATAGAACAACAATATACACTCCATTAAACCTCCAATGTAGCCATAATATTCTTTGGGTGGAATTTCTCTTTATCAATCAAGATTCAAGACAATGCAAAGCTTCCCATATCTATGTGCATTATACCATGCAGGACCATCATTATTTGTATGTACCATTTGCTCAAAATATGGGAAATGAGATACATTAAATGGGATACTACATGCAAGTAAAAACTTGCTATAAAAAGATAAACACCCTCCTTGCCCTTGATATCAAACATATCAACATCTTCAAGGGACTAAAGCATTCAAGGGACTAACACACATATTATCTCAAAGGATGAGGATAATTAAAAAAATAATATTGATATTAGTCAGTATTTGGGGAATACACAAATAGTTCAATAACAATAATATTTTATTGAGCTGCCACATGTTGGATGACTAGATCAAAGTGAATTGGATGCAATAACTGGAAAACCGTTTGCTTGAAACCCATGTCAAATAAGATAAGATAGATAATTTTGTTACTGTCCAACAAGTGACCACAAGAATAAGTCAAAGGAACTAAAAATATATGTCTAGTGTGAGTTTAATGTGGGAGTGCAAAACCAACTCCTCTAAATGCTAGGAGCAAAAAGGGAAAATAGTACATCATAAGTAAGAATCCATCTAAGTGAATCTCTAAATATGTTCAAATAAATCCAAAAGGTACATCAGCGGTGTAGGCACAAAGATACAGAGTATACATTTGTTGATTGTAGTAGAATGTGTGTGCATGTGAACACATAGGCCACAGTCTCATAGGATAAATATTGTGTTCAATAGAAATAGAATGTTGTAAAATCCAAGTATAATGGTTTCAAGGTGCAAGTGATTGGAAAACCCTTGAATCTCATTTTAGGGACCATAAATGCCCTCCAAGGCTCACCTTCAAGGCTATCTCAATTTGAAGAGAGGTCGCTATTAAGTAAAGTGGTGATACAATATTTTGAAATGATAATCATCCTTATGAAAATGCTTGGAAATAATGGAGCAAGAGTTAGTTTCGTACATGAAATCTACTAGTACTTAATGTAGATCCTAGTTTTTGGTGATTTGTTGTAACCTCCAAGTAGATATGTTTCCTATATAATGATGTAATCAATCTTCATTGAAGAATATAGATTGTGAGCTTAGCCTCACCAGTGTTGGTTTCTCCTAATTCTAAGTTGGTATCAGAGTGATATTGGAGATTTGAGAGATTCAGCCCTCTGAGGCGAGATCCAAAGTGGAAGATCTCAAATTAATTGAGTAGGGGTGGAAAGCGCTCCCCATGTAGTGTTAGAGGAGTGCTCCCTTTGTACGTGTGTAAGAGAGATAGGGCACTCATACTCGCACTCCCACTCTCGCTCAGTGTTGCAATGCCCCGCCTTCCATTTTACAGGAGTTCTAGCACTTCCCTTCAAGCGTTTGAGGAACGTCGACCAATTTCGATGTTGAAAAGAATGATTTTTTTATTTGTTGTGTGAGGTTGGAGCATACTCAGATCTGGTGCATCTCGTAGCTCATTGAGACTACCAAAACCCCCTTCTCCTGTGCGTTGAATCAATTCGTGGCTATAGTGGTCGTGAGGTCGGGTGGAGGGACAACCCAGGTCATGGGCAAGTGAGGGAGTCGTGTGGGTTCTTGAGGGAGGCTGTGTGAGTTGTTTTGCATCTACCAGCAGCTACACTACTCATCTCACATTTTTTTCTGAACGACCTTGTATATCAAGTACTCCCATTGCATGTGATCTCTTTGTTTTGGGTGTTTTTTTAATTCTCAAAGACGGTATAAGAATTGTATCTTGCTCAAAGAAAAATTGGTGTTAAGGTTTGCGTGAGTTTTTTTTGGAGCACTCTACCTATGCATGGAGTGGTTTTAAGGTATTTTTAAAAATTTCTTATATTTATTTTAAAGCTAAGATTCGAGGTAGAGTCAGATCGGTGGATCCAAAGGCAGAGCGACAAACTGCTCAACACTTGACGAAATTTTGATATTCTTGGTGATTCACCACCTTCAGGATTGAAGTGTGTTTGGTGATACAAGGATCTATTGTCTGGTTGAATGAGCAGACACTTTCATAGATGGTGAATCCGCTAGCAGAGACCTACCTCAACGAAGCCAACAAATTAGATGGCTCGAATTTCATTAATTGAAAATTCAAAATGCAGACCCTGATGGAGGGCTATGTTGTCTGGACCATTGCAAAGGGAACTGAAGTGAAACCCGATGCGGCTACCGGTGCAATAGCAGCTCAAATCCAAGATTGGGAGAAGTGTGAAAAAAAGGCCAAGGTATTGTTGTGTATGTCTGTTAAAGATAACATAATTCCACATATTAGAGAAGCTAACACTTATGCTGAAACATGGACAACACTTAAAGATTTATATGAAACTCGCAACACACATCGTATTCGGTTCCTGAAAACTAAATTTCTAGGCATTAAGATGGATGGAAATATATATGTTAGTTCATTTTTGGATCGAATTAAAGAGGTGAAAGAGAAGCTAGGAAATATAGGGGAAACGGTTTCCAACACTGATCTTGTCACTATTACCTTAAATGGTATTCTAGAAGATTATCAGATGTTCATAACAGGTCTCGCAGCAAGGGAGAAACCTCCTACTTTTGAAGAAATGACAGGTATTTTTCTACAAGAGGAAGAGAGGCGTGGGAATTTGAAGCCTCGGAATTCGGATTTGGCACTGTGGTCAAATAAAATATCCACAAGAAGGAGATCAGGAGAAAGAGGCAGAGGAGGAAGGTCATCGCAGAGAGGTAGTTCATCGTAGAGAAAACAATCCCCAAGGTCGAATAAAGGTATTTTCTCTAATAGGAATGTGTCAAAAAGTTGTTTTTATTGTGGTCGACCTAGACATCTCATTAAATACTGTCATAATAAGAAGAGTGATGAGGCTAGGAATAAACCTAGAAAACATACGGGTCATTATGCAGAAGAATATTCAAATCATGATCTCAGATTGTTTATTGCTAGTGATGATATTGATGAACCCCATAATTTTGATTCACGGGATATTAGATTGTTTGTGTCCAATGCTGCTTTATCTGCTAAAACGGATGATAGTGATGCCTGGTTTGTGGATTCTGGAGCATCAATACATATGACATGTAATAAGTTGTGGCACACTAATTTTAAAGAAATACAAAATGGATCCAGTATATATCTTGGAGATGACCGTGCTCATCAGATCAAGGGATACGAATGCATTCCTGCGACATGTTCGAATGGTACTATTCGCCACATTCACAATGTGTTGGATGTGCCTGGGATAAAGAAAAATTGGATATCTATGTCCACCATTACAGATCAGAACTTGAAGGTTGAATTCTTCAAGAATTATTGCATAGTGAAGGATCTGCTGGACCAATTCAAATCTATTGCAATGGGATTCAGAGCAGTAGGCCTTTACAAACTTGATGTTACCAGCAAAGCACATCATGCACTGACTTCTGCAACTATGCCAACAGAGAGTCTTTGGTATCAAAGGTATGGCCGCATCAATTATCTTGATTTATTGTTATTACAGAAACATAATATGGTTGAAGGACTTCCCATGTTAAAGAATGAGAATGTTGCTTGTGATGGATGTGCATTAGGAAAGATGCACAGAGATGAATTCCCCTCTAATCCTGACAGGAAAAAGAGAGATGTTTTAGATCTTGTGCATACTGATGTTTGTGGGCCTATACAGACTAGGTCTTTAGGAGGCGATTTTTACTTTCTGTTATTTATTGATGATTGCACGAGATACATGTGGGTTTATTTCCTTAGAATAAAAAGTGATTTTTTCGAGTACTTTAAGGAATTCAGAACCATGGTGGAAAAACAGACAGGAAAATCCATCAAAATCCTTCGTTCAGATCAAGGGGGAGAGTATAAATCAGGGGACTTCATCAAATATTGCAAAGATCATGGAATAGTACAACAGTTTATAGTACCCCACACTCCACAGTAGAATGGAGTGACTGAAAGGAAAAAAAGAACTCTGGTAGAGTGTGCACGCAGTATGATGAAAGGTAAGAATCCCTCGAATACATTTTGGGCTGAAGCCATAAATACTGCAGTTTATTTAAAGAACAGAAGTCCAACAAGGTGTCTTGCTAATATTACTCCTTTTGAAGCCTTGTATGGTTCCAAACCTACAATTCATTATTTAAAAGTATTTGGGTGTAAGGCTTTTGCACATATTCCAAAGGAGAATAGGAAGAAATTGGATGCTAAAGCCATTAAATGTATTTTCATAGGGATCGTTCTGAATTCAAAGCATACAAACTGTTTGATCCTTCTACTCACAAAGTATTTGCGAGTAGTGATGTACTTTTCCATGAGAAGGAAGCAGGAAATCATGACGAAAATAGTCATGATGAATGGCATAGACTTCTTGATGAAGCAGTTAAAGAAGAGCAACAACAAAAACAACAACAATCATCACAACAGCAACCACAATTGCAACAACAACCACCGCAGAAATTGTTGGACACACCTACCACACTTAGAGGGGGGGTGAATGAGTGTGGGGTTCTTTTTCCCAAAACTTCCCTCTTGCACAAAAACTCATCAATTAGCATTCAACATTTATTCATTACCCATTGTTGTCATTTATAACCATTT